>NXFV01001128.1:0-103494 GCA_002803225.1 Gamarada debralockiae | reverse complement strand
GCTTACAAAGCCTATTCTGTACTAGCGCCTTATGCACTTCAGTATCAGGGTTCCCATAACAATAAACTGGAACCAGGGACGGTACCAGGAGGCCGAGCAGCTGTACGGACGGGCACTGGAAGGGAGGGAGGAAAAGCTAGGACCGAAGCACCCCGATACGCTAGAGACAAACCATGGCTTAGCACTCGTCTACTGGAACCAGGGACGGTACCAGGAGGCCGAGCAGCTGTATGGACGGGCACTGGAAGGGAGGGAGGAAAAGCTGGGACCAAAGCACCCTGATACACTAGAGACAGTCCAAAGCCTAGCACTCGTCTACTGGAACCAGGGACGGTACCAGGAGGCCGAGCAGCTGTACGGACGAGCGCTAGAAGGGAAAGAGGAGAAGCTGGGACCGAAGCACCCTGACACGCTAACGACAGTCCAAAACCTAGCAATCGTCTACCGGGACCAGGGACGATATCAAGAGGCCGAGCAGCTGTGCGGACGGGCTCTAGAAGGGAAAGAGGAGAAGCTGGGATTAAAGCACCCTGACACGTTAACGTCGGTCGATAGCCTAGCAAGCGTGTACCAGGACCAGGGACGGTACCAAGAGGCCGAGCAGCTGTATAAGCGGGCGCTAGAAGGGAGGGAGGAGAAGCTGGGACCGAAGCACCCTGATACACTAAAGACGGTCGATAGCCTAGTAAGCATCTACCGGGACCAAGGATGGTCCCAGGAAGCCGAGCAGCTGTATCCCTCCTAGCCTAAACCCCGCCCACCTCCTTCGAGAGTCCCTTTATCTACTCGGCGAGGCACAACTTGACAGTGTTGGGCTTTTCCTTTGAACTAATACTATGAAATTTCTCTTCTGTATTTACTGCTTTGAAATTCCTACTTTATAATAGCTGCTTTGAGATTCTATGATTTGTAATAATTGCTTTGAAAAATACGCTAAGGCAGAGACCTCTCCTCCCTCCATAGTAAAAGTAGTTCGTAACTTATATAAAGCAGTTTGTATTAATCCCTGTTCCAATTAATCATTAGAGTCATTAGTCACCTAAAACGGCAGTACGTGTTAGGGTATCAAGGCATTCTAGTAAATACTCAGGTAACAAAGCGACAAGCATTATTATAAAACCCACAGTACCCACTTCTCCGTCTCCATTGCCTGCGCGGTCCAGTTCTTTCGTCTCTTTCCATCGCTCTTGATTACGAATTCAATGAATATATTCATCTAAATATTACAAGGCTTAGTCTAGAAGCCTGTAGAAGGCATATTTGCAGGGAGGCCGAACTACTGTTGGTTAGCACGGTACTAGAGTCGGCAAAATTCCCAGTGCGCCGGAAGGGAAGCCGGTTTTGCAAGCGACTGCACCACTGTCATTGCGGAAAAAGTACAAAGTGGATGACACAATCAAGGACGTGCTAGGGCTCTCAATTCATTAAGCCAGCAAGTTTATCTGCCGACTTTTGGTAATCCTCAGGCAGAAGTCCACAATTTCCGCGTGACGTCCAGAACAAGCGAATGCAGGGGTCTACTACGTGGAGTTGAGCTAGCTTTTCTAGTACTAGTTTGTGGGTCAAAAATGAATCCATTGAGTGTTCGGAACTGAAGCCGATTTCGAACTTTACTGGAAGAATTACATGAAATGAAGTAGTTTTTTAGAATGGTGTCATCTTTTTTGAGAAATAGCGGAATTTGGTGAGAATCATGAGAAGCCTACCATGTATGCCCTTTCTACATGTGTTTACTCATCGAAGCCTCGGCTGCATTTCTCGCCCACGAGTCTTCCCCAACTTCGTTGGTATTTGAAATCTATCTTTATACAATAATTCTCAAATCTTTCGGGCTGTAAGCAGAAATCTCACCAAGTATACCAAAAGGGGAAACGCTTAAGCTTGGAATCGGGCTGACTTTCATTGCTTGATTAGTGATTCCAGGGGCTATGCCGGGATTCACCTAATCATCCCCATCATGATCTCCGCATGAGGCTTTCAGCTTGAAGACACTGCTATACATGACAATATTAAAATGCCACAAAATGGTGGGACTTTGCGCATCAGCATTGACGTCTAAGCTGACCTGACGGCTTGGTAAACTGTCATTGGAAATGCAAAAGCCATGTGCTTACCAAATTCGAGATTTCTCTAGTGAGATTCGAGAGGCATATAAAGAGACATGGAACACTTGTCCCCAGTTTTGATAACCAACAAATCGTCACCTGCCGAAGTTTGACTCAAGTCTTCCATATTCCAAAACCACAATGTCAACCGTTCAAACAGCAAAGACGCAGTTCGTCACTGCAGCTGATGGCAGCAAGCTCGCCTATCGCCGTCTTGGTCGCTCCACTGGCGTCCCCCTCCTCTTCCTACACCACTTCCGCGGCACAATCGACCACTGGGATCCCCTCCTGATCCATTACTTTTCCGCCGCCCGACCCGTAATCCTCTTCGACAACGTCGGCATTGGCCATTCCACTGGGAGCGTAGACAATAACATCCCCGCTATGGCCGCGCACGTCATCGAGTTCCTCTCCCTCTTGAACATCAACGAAGTTGATATCTTGGGATTTAGTCTGGGAGGTATGATTGCCCCGCTAGTGGAGTTGAATGGACCGAAGGGTTTGGTGAGGAAGTTGGTGCTTGCAGGGACATCTGCGACGGCCGGGAAGGATATTGTGCCCAGTATGCAGGAGGAGTTCGTTATGCAGAATGCTGGCGGTTCTGTGCCCACGGTGCAGAATTTCCTCAATTTGTTCTTCAAGCCGAGCGAGACTTCTCAGGCAGCTGGAAAGGCGTGGTGGAATAGGATCCACGAACGTACGAAGGAGACATCCGGGGAAGAAAGAGTGGGTTATGTCTCCGAAGGCATGGCGGATGGTGGTGCGGGAATTACAGCTTTGGTGGAAGCACTTACGAAGGCAGGGGATATCGCGAATGCGAAGGAGGGCAGTTATGATCGTCTTGGAGAGATCAAGGTCCCGACCCTGGTGGCCAACGGATATGAGGATATCATGGTGCCGACCATCAATAGCTTCCACTTGTCGCAGAAGATCCCGAATGCGTTCTTGATTACGTATCCGGATGCGGGACATGGGTTCTTGTTTCAGTATGCGGAGCTCTTTGCGAAACAGGTCAATGACTTCCTTGACAACAAGTGGTAGGGCATAAAGGGGGTCTCAATGGAATACTCTACCAGAGAGTTCCTGTAAAGCATACGAAGATATCGTATCACTTGAGACCCACAAATCACAATGTCACAAATGAGTTGCTTAACTTTTACTTCATTTTGACTCTCAGACCCTATGTAAGTACATACATACTGGTGGTCCACGACTTTAGTGTCCGGACATAGCAGCTTGCTTGTCCTGGACAACCTTCTGGACTGCAGGGCGTTGCATGAGTCTCTGGTTCCAGGCATGGTAGTTGGGATAATCCTTCTCAATGTTGATCTCACTGGCCCTATCACCGAAGATCCATCCAATCGCCATGTCCCATGTCAGGAAGGAAAGATCAGCGTAGGTACTGTGGGGCAGTCAGTCCAGCAAATAGGGTCTTGATGAATCCAAGAACTTACGCCTTGTCTCCAACAAGGTACTGCTTGCCCTGCAAGTGCCTGTTCAAGACATCCAGAACACGCTTGACCTGGTCAAGATATCTATCTTGTGCACTCTTCAACTGCTCTGGGTGGAACTTTGTGAACCAAGCAGCCTGACCGAAGTATGGTCCCTGTCCAGACATCTGAAAGTGGAGCCTGCAAGATCTCGGAGTCAGTATTGCCTAACAATGTAGAATTGGGGGTTATGACACTGTCTCATGAGTTGTCTACTCCCAAGACAGGTCTAGAGAGTTAAATACTCATGAGACAGCTGAAGTAGGAAAAGATGCTCCGAGAATTAGAGGTACATACCATTGCTTGACGTGGTACTTCTCTGGGAAACTGGTGTAATTCAAGGTGTTGTTCTTGTCGTAAGTCTCTTGGAGGTATTCGATGATTGCGCCTGACTCCCAGAGGGTGATGCCGGTGTTAGGGTCTTCAATCGCTGGGACACGGCCGTTGATGTTGATCTTCTCGAAGGGAGGCTTCTTCAGGTCTGCCATGTCTGCGGACCTGTTAGCAACTTGAATGTGTCGAGTGAAGTGAAAGGGCCATAACATACCCATGAGCTTGGTGGTGTATGGGATCTTGAGCTCCTCAAGGATGATGGCAACCTTCCAGGCGTTCGGGCCGGTAGCTGGAGGTTGTTAGTAAAGCCTATGGCTTGACTAGCTTTGGAGAATGCTCGCCGTGACTGTAAAGAGTGATGGGCTTGCTCATGATTGCAGTCGATGTTGATACAGAGTAATTTGAATTTGAATTTCAATTGAACCTGAAAAGACTGTTCCGTTCAAGGCGCCGTCTTTATATGTTTTCACAAGTCCCTTATAATTCTAAGGACCCATTAAGCATGATCTCATGTGGATCCAACCCACCAATAATTTGGCAGATCGGAAACCCATGAGTTGAACTGCCTTGAGGCTGTCTCAGAAAAGATCCCCCCGTCTGACCAATGAAATACTGAGAATTGGATCCCTGCTCATAATTTCTAAGATGGCTGGAAGCCATCGGCAAAACTCTAACTGCGGTTTGTAATTTTTGAACAATGCTTTGTCAACTTCTCTCTCGGATTATTGATTTTCCGCGCAGCAGCGACCATTTGTTCCCGGACGCCGTCGCCCATCAAGGCTCCACAGAAGGCAAAATGGGACGAGAGTTTGCAAGTTTGCAAGGTAGGGAAGAGGTATGCCTCGGTTGAATGGTTGTTGTCTCTTGACAGACACCTTTCTTGGAGGAAGAGGCAGCGAATAGGAGTAACTATACTTCCTAGCTGGCCAAGTACTGCGAACCCTACTTCAACTCGCTTGAGATCTGAATGTATGGCGCTTGAAGATAAAAACGAGTACATCTGAGTTGTTGATTAAATGCTCATGCTCTCTAAGAGTTGTCTGGTCAGCATATCGAGACGAATTCGCCGCCTCGTTGTCCAAAGAATAATGTAGCAACGTCAAAAATGGGAGATGGTCCGCGTTGAGAGACAGAAATCGCAGTAGAGATGGTAGCTGACTTGAGATAGGAATATATTGTTGAGCGATTCTTGACGGATGAAAGCAAATAAGCCGAACATTTGAAAGCGGATTCCTTGGTTGTAGTTGAATAAATTCGGTGGACATACATAGCGGATTTGGAATCCGCTCACAGTCTTGATAACTCGTAATCGTCCAGCCGAATTGGCTTCAACGATCAGAAGTGGTCCCAGTTTGGAAAGCAAGAAGGCAATTATACTCGCACTATTCCTTCACAAGGATATGAGAAGATGAAAGCGAGTCGATGAGGCGACGAAAGTCTAACACCTGTCATGGCTATGTTGCGGCGTCGTTGCACACTCAGATCTCATCGCGCTGAATGTGTCTCCCAATCCTCCCTCCCCACTTCGTCCCCCACTCTCCCTACTATGACCAATAACCTTCATCCTCCTTAGACTCTGTCTGGCTCTGATCTTGTCTGGAATCATGCGCTCTTTGACATGACTGCCCGGGGTTTTAGTAAAAGTTCCAGCACGACCATGATTCATAACAAACCGCACAAAGTCCTTGCGTATCTTCAAGCTCCTGCCGTAGGAAGACCTCCTCGCCGCAACGTGGCGACTTACTACACGGGACTTTCTTCGAACCGTTGTTGTGACCGCACTCGAATATTTGGATGACTTGGTGGCACATCGTGGTAATGCTGGAAGCGGTGTCGATCGTGGAGTCGTAGTTGAAGATAACCTTTTGAAGCGTTCTTAAAAGAAGAGTTAACTGAAGACGGTTGCAGACATATGCATGATGCAGGAGAGCTTGGTTCATGTATAAGTGCTGTCTGCGTTTGCCATGCAGATTGCATAGAGGAAAGCACTCATGGCTTTATGCCCTCAGTTGCCGACTTGCATAGCAATCAATCTGTGAATCACAGCTCTGATTGTATCTTTCCCGAAAGTCCTTTCGCGGCAAACGTCTCGAACTGATAGTGACTCGAGTACCTCTGTACTCTAGCTGGAGAAGGAAAGGGAAACTCATCCTTTGAGAACATCTCCCTTCCAGGTAAGGATAACCTCCTTCTCGTTTCGATCCCCTCCGGCATACTTCAACCCCACACCAATCCCCTCCAAGCCCTCCTGCTCTGCCCTTCTATTCCACAACATCTGCAAGATCTTCCCATCCGCCCCACAAAGCACATAGCCCATCGGCCATCTACTCCTCCCAAGAGCCTCCCTGACTCCCTTCGTAGCCGATTTCTGTGAGACAAGGAAGCCCAAAACATTAGGTCCTCTCCACCCTTGAGGAGCACCAACAAATGCGCCTTCAAGCTCTCTTACCTGGGATGGCTCAACCTTCCGGGTAAAAGCCTTGCATTGGACAAGCACCTTCAGAGGTAGAGGTGCGGATGGCAAAGACCACGTGCCGAGGAGATCGATTCCGTAGTCCGATTTGCCACCTATCCGTTTGAGTGACATTCTGAGACTCCCGAGTGAGGATTGAACAGTGTACTCATAGTGTGTTCCTACGTATGTGGTGCTCTGTGGGTCTAGATCGATTCGGGCTGCATACTCTAGAAAGCTTGGGAGATCGTTGTGACTGGCGCTTGGTGACTCTGGATATTCTAATTCTTCTGTGGCGGCATTTGTAGAATATTGCCGTAATGCTTCCTTTCTAGAATGCAAAACTCGCATAGGAGAGTAGGCACAAAGCATCGAGAAGCTGGGAGGCAAGGCGTGTTTGATGGCACCGCATGTGACCGCCGCCATCACGGATCAAAACAGATAAACGGAAAAGCAACTCAATCACGCCTCCAAGAATATCGCATCCGTAATGAAAGGGTTTGCCAATTTTTGGGGATATTTTTTCAAAGTTACAAAATCCAAACAGACGTCGGAAATTTGACCGAAGGCTGCGATTCACTCTGATTGGCCGAAGCTCTTCCCATCGCGCTTTTCCCGCCTCAACTTCAATGGGTTTCTCTGCGTCAGCCTCGTCTTCAAACGTCCCTCTCAACTTCATCACCATGGCAGACCGTCTTACACAACTTCAGGATGCTGCTGATCAGGTATTGACCTTCTTACTCACTCTCTAAAGCACTGCTAATTCCTTCCGCAGCTCGTGACGCAAATGATCGCATCCCTTTGGTACATGAATAGGCATCACGATCTGCAAACGCTGGGCCCCAAAGATGTTGTGAGGCAAGACAAAAAGACTGAAGGCGAGCCAGAGCGCGAGAAAGAAGGTATAAGCCGGCCCCTCCTTATCCCCTTACTCGGATCCTGCTAATGTTGCTGCAGTTGAGCCTCACACCCCTGACGCCTTCAAAGCGGGACAAAAAGAACTCGCGCAAGACCTGATCCTCAAAGAACAACAAATCGAATACTTGATATCTGTGCTTCCAGGACTGGAAAATAGCGAGAAGGATCAGGAGGAAATGATTCAGCAGCTGGAGGCGGAGCTCAAGGAGGCTGAGGTGAGGAGGAAAGAGGCACTGAAGGAGAAAGAAGCTGTTTTAGCTAGGTTGGAAGGTGTTATACGGAGTGTGAAGAGACCTTGAGGAGGGTGTGGGCTTGTCGTTGAGATATGGATGGGAACATAGATCAGATCTCGATTGTTACGGGCATGGGCTGGCGTTCTGGCATTATGATACCTATACCCACGGTCTCGCTGCATTTCAAACAGATAATAATGCATCAAGGAAAATGACTCATAGCATTCCCAAAGTCAATTCATTCTAATGTCTATGTAGCCATCAACGCGATCTTATCTGTCTATCGTGTGTCTCGTGAGAGTTGAATCTCCAGCAACTTGTAATCGCAAAAGCAAAATTAGGAAACCGATTCTAGGTCTATGTGGTCTTGAAGAACTGCGGGTAAAGCGAACGAAGTTCCTCCAAACGCTGAATCCGATTCTTGCAAGGCTTCTCCGCCGGCAAGGGCTCTCCTTCCTCAAGAAGGTAAGTGGTGTTCCATCCCAGCTCCTCGGCCTTGCGACAGTTCAACGCGGAATCATCTGCTACAGTCAGTCTTGTTTCCCAATTCTGATTGGGTGGTCAGTCTTACCGACGAAGTAGCAATCTTTCATCTCCTTCACCCCGGCTTCTTTCATAGCCTTGGCGAACATTTCTGGATGCGGCTTGCAGACCATCTTCTCCTGGGCGTAATCACAGAAAGTCATTCCTTCAAACAAGTCCTGAACGGCCAGCAACTCTACGACTCGTTTGCCGTGAGTTACATAAGCATTGGTAAAGAGCCAAAGCTTGACTTTGGACTTGTCGATGTCAGTAAGGAGCTTTCGTAATTCCGGATCGGGAAAGATGATAGACTCGAGAGGGAGTGCATCGTCGACCTGGCGGTTGTAGTCCAGGGGATCGATCTTGTGGTGACGGACCAAACCCTCGATGGCTAAGCCGTAGGTCTTGTAGTACTCTTGGTGAAGTTTGAATGCATCTTCTTTGCTCAGTTCGAGATGCTTGATGAAGTACTGGTCGATGAGCTCGCTCATGTAATTATGAACCTTTTTGCCTGTACCATGACCATGAATAAGACTCATAAATCTTGGAGGCAGGACCAACTCTTAGGGTAGAGCTGGAAAGAAATTATTAGTATATATGTAAAGAAATGAGGATGTGGGTCAACTCACACAATTATCAATATCAAAAAAGAAAACCGGCCTTTGATCTTTTTCGGCCATGGTGACTGCCATCTATTCCGAAAGTCCTTCTGACAAATCCGAAGTTTCTCGGTATATGTCTATGATCTTTAAATTGAGAGAGCTTCGTCTGATTTCTGGCACACTTTGAAACGTAGGAGAGTGGTATCATTAACAGACATCGTAAGTCGTAGATGAATGTTTTCTTCGGCATGAACGAACGACACATAGTCAAGGTCCGACGGGGAAGCAGGGCATTTAGCGCCAATCCTTGTCGCCAAATTTCTTGACCTCGTGTCATTCTTCACCTCATTTCAAATCTTTTCAAAACATCCATCCACTCTTTCATCGGGCTGTCATCAGGGCACATTCGACATTTGGCGTACAAGTAACATTGCTGCATTTCCTGGCTTCATACATCGGCGCTCTTGTCTTTCGCATAAATATCCTTCCACTAATTTGCAGTTTGCGATGATGGCTATGACCCAAGGGGCATCGCCCTCGGTGCCGACAAATGGAGCTGCACCTGCACTCACAGCTGCTGAGCTGCGCGAGATCTTGGAGTACGAGAAGATCGTGCAATTTCGAGATGCGGTCCTTGCTGGAACTCATCCACGCATAAAAATCCCTCCCCATCTTGTCGGCAAGCAAGTGAATAATTCGACTCGAAACGTATCCTCCCCCAACCATTCCACACCTTGGCGTGCTTCCGCGCCCAAACCACCTATTCGCTCGATATCTGGCACAAATCACGAAATTTCGTCCCCATATTACAACAGCAATAGATCTCCCAATAATCAACGTACAGCCACGAGTGGCCAGGCTGCGATGTCTTCCAAGTCCGAAATTAATCCAATATTGTTGGAGAAGTCAGACGATTTGATCAAGGCTGAGATACAATTGCAAAGGCAGAGACTTGAAAGAGCTTTGAGAGAACAGATCGAGCAACAACGTTTGTCGGCCAAACTTCAGACTTCTGAAGCTGTTCCCAATTTTGATGTTGCCGAAGTCTTGTCTAAAGCTCTTGCCATCGTACATCCTTCCACCGCTGCAGAAGTTGAACCTTCTGTGGGCGCTCGTTCAACTGCCAGTGACTCTTTTGATGAGAACACTTTCTATTCAAGTCAGCATGATACTCCAGCACCCTCTAGCTCATCGCAGGGGCAGCAAGAGCCCCTTGAAGTGCAAGCAGGCGGTGCTGATGAGCGACCTGCTCAGACTTATTCTACCAATAGTCAGATTGGAGACCGAGACGTGATCATGACTGGTGCTTCGCTATCCACAAATAATCACTTACCAGGGCAATCACATTCACGTACCCATTTATCACCTTTGCAGCAAGGGTCACAAAATGTAGCAGTTCACTATGAGCAGGTGGAAACTTCAGATTCTAGCAATTCGCTTAGGGAGACTGGCGAACCTTCGAAGGTGAGCGCACAAGATCAAAGACCCTACACGGTTAGTATATTCCAAAACAATCACCCATCAAAGTCAAACAATATGGGCTCCTGGCTGGACTTCTGTGAGAATGATGTTGACGATAACGTTCAGACCGCATCGGACGAGCTTCTACGACAAGCATTTGAAGACGACAGCGAATCACACCTCATCCGTGCTCACAACTTATCACCTTACGCTCCGCAGCCAGCACGAGTTTCCCCATTGGCCACGGCCAGAAATCCCCCTGTGCTTCGAGAGACTCTTCCCGCTGATGAAGCACCTCCAGCTCAAGTTGCTGCTCTGCGAAAATCAGGCATCTCAAGTACAGACAGCTCTCCTAAAGGTGTAAAGCCATCTAAGAAGAAAGACAAGAAGAAGAAGCGCAAAGCTTCCAGCAAAGATGATGTACCAACACCCGACTCGCCATACATAAAACCAGAACCCCGCTCCCCTTCACCATTCGCCGTCGCACCTTTACCTCGACCACAGAAGAGGCAGCGACAAACGGGACAGTATGAGGCTGAGCTAAACTACGATGAACCCAGATACGAGGAAGAGGTTCAAGAGCGCGTCACAGAACGTGTTCCGGAGCGATATAAGGAACCTCAGGCATACGAACGTTATGAAGAGCGCTACGAGGTAGAACCGAGACGGCCCGAACCCGTCTATCAGCGTGTAGAGCGAGATGATGTTGAATATCGTCGTATTGATAATGGACACTACGCAAGAAGACCTCAATCCCCAGCAGTTTACACTCTTCCTTATGCTCCTAACGAAGTTCGGCCTGTCAGAGCCGCATCGCACGCAATTATAGACCGTCGACCCCGCGAGGAGCCTGTTTACTACAGAGAGCCACTTCCAAGAGCCAGTGTACGCCCTGACGCAGACCGCGAACGGTCCAGATCACCGATCATGCGTGAGAGAAGATCTCCGATTCCCATGGGTCCCCCTCGACAGCCAGTACGAATTGTGGTTGATGCTTATGGTCGGGAGTATATTGATCCCAGCCCTCCTACTATCCGGCAATCGGTAGCACCCCAAGCCAGATATCGAGATGCAGAGGTTGTTTATGAACGAGCGCCTGTCATAACCGTATCTGGGCGTGCACCTGTCGACTACGAAGAAGATGGCATTATCTATCGACGGCCTTCACCGCCGGCGGTCGTACCTCGACGTGTCATTACGCAGCCGGAGTACGCTGTGCCAGAACATCGAGCTTACCGTCAACGAGATTACTCAGTACGACCAATGGCACCTCCAGGAGAAGATTACATACAATTAAGAGGAGCTCCCGAACGTCGACAAATGAGCCACTTCGATGAAGCACCTCGAGAGTATGTTCCTAGAGCAGCAAGCGTTCGACCAGCACCAGCAGAGCCTGTTCGTTACGAGATTCCTCGAGGTGACTACATCAGCAGGGTGCAGAGCGTTCGTCCCGAAGGCGCCCCTAGAGAAATGGCCGCCCAGGCACAGCGCGAGTATAGCGTTCGCCCCGTTGAGTCTGCTCCTCGCCGTGAGCAAGTTGGTGGCCGAGAAGCAGAGAGATATTACGAGGAAGTACCGATCCGTAGGCCCGCTGCCGAAGTCGCTTTCATTGAACGGCCTCGAGCTAGAGAGCAATCGGTGGTTGTTTATGACAATGATGTCAGGAGGGAAGTGCGAGATGTGTACAGATAAGGGGGTTTGAAAGTGGAGATTTTCCGTGGTGGGCGTTGAGACAGCATGAAGGATACAGGTGATAGAAGTGATGGGAAAGCTGATTGTTATGGCCGAAGATAACGGTCCTGAATCAACCAGAGGAAGGATCAGCCATTGGGTTGATCACTGTGCAAGAGTATAATGCAGCACAGTACCTGTGTGAGAATTATAATAAAGCCAAATCTCAGAAAGTTATCTTCCAAATCTCATTTGATCTGAGCTTTCGGCGTTGGACGACTCTTCCTATAAACATTCTCCAACATCACGTAACTATTGATTAAAATTTGAGTTTTGCAAAATCTCAGCATGTGGCTGGGAGTCTGGGACCGAAATGTAGGTAGCTAGAGAACCGCTCCGGAGGAAATACATTGATTTATAAGTGTCCGCAGTGATGAAGTCATCAAGAGCCGCCAAACCTCAAAAAGAACTACCAAGTACCTCCGTTCCAAATTGTTGAAATGTAGATCATCAGCCGCCCAAAGAGTCCTGAATTGAGGCCCTGGCAATCCGAGCACAGATCCACATTCGAACAATCCATAGGTCACGGACTCGAAAAATTCCGAAGCATAAGAAACATATGCGGTCCCAGACACCAATTGGAGTCGCATTTTCCAGTGAGGTTCTAGAGCGTAGACGCAATGCCTTTTAACTCGTGGGAAGGTTAGAGTTCCTTAGGGCTAGGACGGAGAGAAATGATGCTGGCTCGAAAATGTAGTTGTACAGCACTGCAAATAGATTTGCTAGATACCTCGTCATCATATTGTTCAAATGTTCTGAACATTTGCATAACTCATCTTACGACGCACATATCTTCCGCACGAGCATCCTCGAGGTTCCTACTCCCCCGTCCCCTTTTTTTGCAGCACAGCCTCGACAGCTCACTCAGGCATCTCGGAACTATCGGTCAGCTTGACGTTTGATTTACCACAGCTCCAGCTCAATCGTTCAATCAACTTCAGTGACCTTTCTTGATACCCTTATGTGCGACATCAACGGCTTCAAATCGTCGAAACAAAACTTCTTTCAGTCTTTACTTCGAAAACAAATCATACTTCTTTCTCCTTGTTTCGGGAAGCTGTGCCCTGCGACTTCAACTTCCGACATCCCAGCACCAATCGAGGCGTGGTTTTTCCACTCGCTTCGGTAAGGTCGAGGGACTAGGAGGGCTTACATGACCAAGGAAGGTCACCGAATCGCTGCTCTGGGCACCTCTTCCCTCTTGAGGCACGAGACTTCTTCACAACAAACATTCCTCTCCTTCCACGTCGACTATCGAGCGACGCCCTCACAATGAACAAATTGGCAAACATGCGGCAACACTGGCCAGCGATGGGCCCTGGATTCAGCATGTCGAGACCGAACATGAACATGTCGTCCAGCGCTCCTCAGCACAAGGCCACGCATGGCTCTCCGAGCATTTCTCCGTCCTCGATAGATTCAACAATATACTACTCCTTTAATGTTCCTTTCGCTTCAGACCTTGCTGGACCCAACACTGAGGACATCCTCTACGCCACAAATGATGCTATTGCCAAATGGACACACCCTGAAGACGCGCCTGACGACGTGCCAATATACGAGCTGCCGATACACGCTCACAATGTCATGGCACTGAGGAAGCTTTGCAAAGATATCTCGAGCAGCGGACTACCGATTGAAGCTACTGTCAAGTCATCCGAGCCCAAACGCGTCAAAGGACAAGTCACGAACGTGTGTCTTTCCGGAAGCCCGGAATTGGTCCACAAGAGCAGGGAAACAATTCTGAATGATACTCCTCTGGCACTGGTATGTGAAGAACAAATTTAACCTGTGTAGTTTGGGGTGCTGACAGGTCTGCAGCGTTGTGCGGTTGTGGATGTTGACGGGGATCTGGTCATCGACAGGGAAGCAGAAGCTCTCAAATCACATGTTATCGATCACCTCGACCAAGTTGCCAAATTCTGCGGGGTTGATATATTTCTGCTGGGTCCTAAATTCACATCTATGGTAGACGGGTTGAACGGAAATGGCGATGCTGGACGCGACGAGCGATGGAGAGTGTCTATCTATGGCGACATGGAGAGTGCAGAACATGCGAAGACACGGGTTTTGATCTTTATCGATAGACTGGTCAGCACAAGTCTCTTGGTTTGAAGCAAATGAGGTGCTGACAATAATTTTTTTTAGCTCGGGCGTGCAGTGGAGGGAATGATGCTCGAACTGTCCTTGCACACAGTTATCTGCGGCCGATCTCGAAAGAACATCAAGCTGATCGAATCGGCTACGAACACTGCAATATACTTCCCACCTCCATTTTCTCAGGTCTACAGATATTGCCCGGCTGGTGCTCAACGACGAAACCCCGAGGAGATCTTCATCACTGGGGATAGTGCACAAAATATTGCTTTGGCAAAGCAGAAGATACATGAGCTTGCAAGCCGCACGAGGATCTTCATGAAGGATGCTGTGGTTTCTGCTGCCAAGATTGATAGCATTCTCCTAAGCCGACTAGACAAGATTCGAAAAATCATGGAGACGAACGGCACTTTTATCCAATTTCCGCCTCTTGGGTCTCAACGAAACCAGATCAGAATCCAGGGTGTTGAGGGACTTCATGTGGAGCGCACAGTTCGAGATGTTATGTCTCTGGTATGTTTCTAGAGCCAGCTCTTGGTTTGACCTCACTAACAATACATAGACTGGACAATTCTACAGCGCCTCCTGGTGGATTCAGCAAGCAGACCAAATGCGTCTACCCTCGCCCACAGATATCCAAACTATGCTTGCCGATATTTGTGCGAACTCAGACGCTGATGTTGTTTTCGACAAGCTGACTTTCAATCTCACTGGCTCCGACGATGCTGTTAAGGCTGCACTGATGGTCATATCTGACATTCGATTCGTCACTCGATCCCAGTACCAGATCAGGGTCAAGATTGAGCTGGCAAATGAGCACAAGGAATTCGTCAGTGGAAAGAAGAATGGCAAGATCAACAAAATTATGGGCCAAAGCAGCGTACAGATTATCTTTGACGGCTTCAACGAGTACAATTTCAATATCGATGTCTGTGGTGGAAACTACGATGCCATGAAATCCGGATTGATGCTCGTCGAACAAGAAATGCCAGCCTCGATCTCTTTCCATGTCCCGGACCAATATCACAAGCGCATCATCGGCATTGGGGGACAACACATTCAACGTATCATGAAGAAGCACTCGGTTTTCGTCAAGTTTTCCAACGCAATGGACCGTGGTGGAGTTGGTCGAGAGGATGATGATATCAAGGTCGACAATGTCATCTGCCGTACACCAGCACGAAATGCTCAGAACCTCGAGCTCGTTAAGTCAGAGATCTTGGACATGGTTGATCGGGTCGACTCCGAGTTCACGAGTTCTATCGTCAACGTGGATCGATTGTACCACAGACAACTCATCGCCCGCCTCAGCCAACTCGAAGAGCTCGAGAAGAAGTGGAACTGCAAGATTATCTTCCCCAGTACCGAGCAAGCCAGCGACGATGTCACGATCTCCGGCCCCGAATGGCAGGTTCCTCATTGCGTTGATGAATTCCTCGGCATGGTACCCGACAACCATGAAGTCGTCCTTGCTAGCACACCGGAGCTCATGAAGTTCCTGCAATCCAAGGAGTTCCAGACCGACCTTGTTCCAAAGCTCCACTCGCAGTACGTCGTTGAGGTCCATGTTACGGAGGATCCAAATGAGCGCACCGAAGACGATGGGCCAACCGTAACACTACTTTGGACGTTCACTCGCAACAATGCCGGCGGAGTCAGAGATGCTCTTGATTTCCTGAATGCAGCTCTGGCAGAAGCAGGCATCGAGACCACCACTGTTAAGGGCGCCATTCCTCGACCGAAGTCCGATACGTTCGAAGAATCACTTCCCTTCTTCGACTCCAAACTTCTCCAGCATGCGCCACCAGTCTCCACTGATTCGCCTACCAAGTCATCGTTCGGTGAAGAAGTTGCCCGTGAGCGCAGCACCATTTTCGACAAACTTCGCAAGCCAGGAAGCATGTCCTCAATCTCTTCTTTCCTTGATCGCCGCAAGAACAGCTCTCACTCACCCGCTGGTTCTTTCTTCAAGAACGGCTCAAGCAACGTCTCAAAGACCTCTCTCGTCTCCATCGAGTCAACACGAAGCTTCAATGCTGACCGCAACCCATGGAACGACAGCGGTGTCAACTTGCCAGACGACGACACTACCCCATGGCCCAACCGCCACTTCGGCAGTAACGGCAGCGGCAGCAGCAGCGATCACAAACTTTCTCAAGTCCAGCATCCAGGCGATGCAACCCCAAGACACACAATGCGGGCCTCGACCGACAGCGGCCGCCCCTCAACTTCCAATTCTACAAACTCAGGATACCCCGGACCCATTGGGCCACCGCGTTCGTAAATGGCACTTTTTTCATATTTCCTAGAGTCGCTGTGCTGTACACTGGCTGGATATATACCCTGGCGCGCAATACCCAAATACCACTTGTTCTGCTTTGCTTTGCTTTTGCTTTTGCTTTTGAATTTGCTTTAGTTTTCCTCATCTTGCTCTTTTAGTGCGTGTTTTTGAGAGAAAAGTATGCGGCGTCAGACTTTGAGAACACCAACATAGAAGATAACGTTGTACGGAGCGTATGGAAAGAGGAAATACCAATTTGCTTTGACTTTAGGGTCGCGGGCGTGGGAAACAGTCGTTTTTATGCGTTTCTTCTCTCTACTCTGTCATGACATGATGGTTTGGAGGTGTGGTGGGGACGCGTATGACAGATGGGGATGATGATAGGGGAATGGGAGTTGAACGGAATGGGAATGATTGATGGATGGGGGATGGATGGGGGATGGAAATGCGGGTCTGTGTCATGATACCCATGCCGTATGAGAGAATACAAAAGTTTCTTAGAATAATATCGTAGTTCTATTCCGTGAGCTCCATTCTCGGCATTCTCGCCAGGACAGAGCCAAGATGTTTGGTACACAACGAAGGTGAAGAACTCGAGTCCAAATAGGATACTGACTTATCAACGACTTGTCTTTAAGGCTCTCTCTGAGGCAGTCACAATTTATCCAGTTCCTTGTGGTTCCTGTCTCCTGTTGTTCAAGAGAGCTATCGCGGCGGCTCTGACATCCTGGCGTGTGCTGGTAAACACACCCCAAGAGTGATCTACACCGACCTCACACCCAACACCTGTCCCTCTGCGTTGTGCTCTTTCTCTTCCATCCTCACAACTCCACGCATGGAAATCCAAAACGGAAGGAGCTTCCCAAACAGTCTTTTTCCACCACCTTATCCAGATTATTTCGATGCCCCCGCCAATAACCTGCGAGATGCTTACCTATCAATCTCGCAATGCCAGCCTACTCCGAGTGGAGAAACTTGAATTTTTATTCCGAACGCCGATGCCGAGCTTTCACTTCCATCTAGTCCGCGACATGCCCCAACTTCTTCAAGACAAAAAGTTCTCCGTTTTCCCTCAATTTTTATTGCTTTATAAAATTTCTATCGCCGGCTCTCGTAATGTCATCCCGCAACGGACTTGGTACGCCCTTGCCAAGGCGTCGGAACGGCAAGCAGCAAGCCTGTGAACCATGCCGCAAGGCCAAAATTGCGTGCGACCATACCCTTCCCGTGTGTGACAGATGCAAGCGCAGGAAAGTATCTGAAAAATGCGTTTATGTCGATGCGCCTATGACAAGGAATCCGGCGACGAGGAGAGAGGGGGGAAATTTTGGTTTGCCATCGCCTATTACCGGCTCAACTTCTCCTACTGTTGCACCTACCATATCGAGCCCTGACTATTCGAAGCCCGCTGCAGAGACGGGCCCCTTTATCAAGAGTGGTAGGTCTTTCCTGTTTCATCTGAGTG
The DNA here is from genome assembly GCA_002803225.1 of Gamarada debralockiae. NCBI lineage: Eukaryota > Fungi > Ascomycota > Leotiomycetes > Helotiales > Hyphodiscaceae > Gamarada > Gamarada debralockiae. Next base: position 85,804 of record NXFV01001128.1, on the reverse strand, counting down.
CATGAGCTCTACTCGAAAATTCTTTGGGGTAGATGTCTCCCAACTCTTGCTCAACCGAACTCTGCGTCCTCTGATATCAAGCCATGCTGACTCCGATCCTTCGCAGGAGGCTTTTTTGGTCCCACAAACTTCTCTGCTGTCTTTTTGGAGAACCGAGAGAGTCTCGGAAACGAAGATATCCAGATATCGAACGATGATCCGTTTGAAAATCCTCATGAAAGTGTCCAGTCCCAACAGGCCTTCCTGATGCTCGCTGGTACTGACTGCCGAGGGTCCCCACGAGTGGCACTCGGTGTTAAGGTGCTGCGTTCTCTTCCAGATAAAGCAACCTGCAACTTCCTTTTGGAATGGTACTTCGAGAAGTGCCACGAATGTACCTTCCATAAGCCGAGTGTAATGGAGACCGCTAGCTCTATCTGGGCAACATTCGGAAAGCAGCTCAAGGAACCCCGTCAACTGGATGACCTGGAAGAAATTTCCGCAATCTTGTGCAAGAATAACGAAACCGCTCTTCCCGAATTCGAAGATTACGAGCCGTGGCTGGACTCATTTACTGGTATGAAGATGAGATGGGAGTCACTTGGCAGTGTATTTGCTGCCCTTACGACTGCGACTCTATCGCTTCCTGAGCGTGACGCGTTCTTCTGTACTCAAAGAGGAACTAGGAGCAACAGGAAGCAGTTTGCTGTGGAGATGAAGGACTGTGTCCAAGCATGCGTCACGCTTTCCAACTATCAGGATCTCATCAACATGCAGATGGTTTCGTTACTGGTTAAGAATTTGATCCTGCAAACAGTCATCAGTGGTGATACGAGTAAGTTCCTCATCAGTATCCCATCCTCTCTCACTGACAATCTCTATAGGTTTGTTGGTCTGGAGGCAACTCGGAGACCTTGTGAGTGCATCAACGGCTCTTGGACTACACCGAGAGGCCGAAAACCGGCCAATGTCATTTGTCTCGGAAACGAAGAGACGCATATTCACAGTGGTTTTCAACATCGACAAAGGATCTTCCTTGCTTACAGGCCGACCGCCAGCATTGAGCTATAGATATACTCGATTCAAGTTTCCACTCGATCTAAGTGAAGATGTTGTGATGAAGGGAGGAGAAGAAATGCAAAAGGCCATCGCTAGACTTGATCCAAACGGGTGGAATACCGAAGGAAAGATTTATCCTGCAACTACAACTCGAGCTCATGGGCTGCTCGCCATCGTGTTGAATGAAATTTTGGAGTTATCATTGGGAGACCCAGCTGAATGTACAAATATAAGAATCAAGTGAGTATCACCAGATCGCTCAACAGACACCTCCTAACAGCCTCTAGGTACCTCATGAATCGAATCGACGAAACTTATGCAACGTTTCCCGACTTCATAACTTGGAAACCAGAGGATGCAACTTCAAAGACACTTTCCGACAGTGTGTTTTGGAAGCGGCTGATACTTAGACTCATAAGGTTAGAGCATCAGCTTTTGCTAGAGCGACTGGCATACAAGCAAGGACTGTTTGACGGGCAATCCATGGTTGATTGCGCTCGTGAGATGCTCGAGCTTACCGTTTTGATTTGGGTGCAGAGGGATAGATTCTCGGAGCATCATCACGACTACGACTGGATGCTCATGTGCTGGGGAGTCCCCTCGAGCGGAGTACTCTGCGTGGAGCTCCTCAAACAGATGAAACAACCTGCAGGGACACCACACTTCCCAATCCTACCTCGTTCCGAAATCGTCCAGAATCTCTCTCTGCTGATCGGATTTCTCGAATGGATTCAACCCGCAGCCGGTAACTACAAATTATGTGGACGAATGCGACAAATCATCAAGCGGATCCTTGATCAAATCCTGAATCCGTCCCCTCCATCATCCCAAGAGTCCATCCGTGAAGCACCGCAGCAAAACTTCGATACCACAAATGCAGTTGAGGCCTTCGACGCCAGCGTTTTCGAACCAGGCAATTACGACGAAGGATTAGCGAATCTGGATTGGCTGAACAGCGTAGATTGGAGCAGAGGGCCATGGATCGATTTAGGAGGACAAGATTATTCAGCAGCACGCTGGGGCTGACCTTTTCCTCCTTCTCCCTCAGGGGCAATGCAGCGGCTCGGATCCGACGATCCCAATCACCCGTCGCAAGTCATCCACGTCCTCAAACCTAAAATCTCAGTTTCTGGTTCTCAAGGCTGAAGAAAAGGACTTTTGTTGCAAGTCGCAGGATACGACGGAAAATATTATGGCGACATCTTTGAGTTCGAGGAGGGACAAACTCACAAAGTTCTGCTGGTTGAGGGAAGTATTTCCCGCAAGGTTCGCCGGAAGGACGTAGCGGCTGCCGCCTAGCGCGACGAGGCGCCCGGATCTTCGGAGTCCTAAGGAGCACCGAGGCCGACGATCTGGGTATGGTGCGCCGCTTGAGTTTGAAGAAATGGAGGTCTCGGAGTTAGCCTATTTTCCGAGATTCTTGGAATCGCGTTTGAGCAGAACGCGAATTTGAGCCGCAATATTTTGTGCAGATTTCGTGAGATATACGTACACGAATCATGACGAAGTCTAATGATCAAAGCTACTGACTTTTATTACCGGATCAGAGTGACGACTGGAGTATAAGTAGTGGAATGTCATCGTACCAAACTTTTTCTGCAAGTGGATTTCTATCTTGCTGATGACAGTTGCCGTTGAAGTTCTCTTCCACTTTACGGAATCATGATTATTGAATGCGGGGAGACGTCACGAAGATTCACTGCAACCGAACGTTTCGAGTTTGTCTGGGAGGCCTTAAAGTACAAGAGGGCCACATGAAGAGATTCCTAAGTTCTTTCCTCGTGCTCCAATCGGGTCAATCTTCCACTTCTATTTCTGAGAAGGCTATCGCGGACAAGGTTTTCTTCACTCCAAGCACGCCTGGAAGCAAGCGTTTTCAGGCTCTCTGTACTACCACCTAAGCAAGCGTTATTTGGAATAACTTCTCATCCTCATCATCGGGACAGAACCCATTTTCTTTGGCATAAATGGCAAAGCTTACTCGAAAAGAGCCTATCATAGCGTTCCTCTATGGTATACAGTCCAAAGCGTCGATAATGGCCTTCCAATTCCTCCGCAGGCTCTAGTAAGAAACATTTGGTTTCCTTGATGTTTCTCATCCTCCATATCAGAAAGATGTAAAGGTCTAAGAGCTTTTTCGAAGAATCGATTCAGTCTGAAAGGTTGGAAGAGCCTGGACTAGTCATCTAATCCTTCCTGTACGTTCTGTTAAGTCCATGCGTAATGTTCCGCTCATTAGAGTTGAGACCAGGCCATTCAAATCCACATTAAGCCTCGAATCAGTCATGGAAACAGCAACTCGAGCAAGATGATCGGAAACGACTAGGCGTCCTCCTCGGACGGATCCAAAACGATGACAGGTCCAAAACGATTCGGAGAAGCGCAATCGACATGAACGTCCTTGATTTTCATCATGACGTCTCCGTCGCTCGATGGGTGAATGATGCAAGCATTTATGACCCCTCCGTGTCTTGCAAGTGCTGAAATCGCGACTAACTTGTCACGACAATTAGGAAATCGCGGCTTTTCCTATCCAATTGTCTCTTCTTGAGGAATGAGCGAGAGGAACAAGAGACATAGTTGAGGCACTAGCTTATCATCTGCTGCCAAGCGGTCAGTTGTATCTTTGAGTAGGACGAAACTGTCTTTGTATTGGCAGTAGTGTTTGGCTAGGACGAAACTGTCTTCGTTTGTGCAGTGGTGTTCGACTAGGTAGGTGGGTAACGAGCCAAGACCGACGAGAAGTGTGTAAATGATGATGAACGAACTAGTGTAGAAAATATGAGAGAAGAAGTTTGTCCTGGGCGGTAGTGGATCGTGTATTGGTCTTAGATGTCGTTGAATGTTGGCGAGGCTGACGGTAGCGGGTGTGCAAGGATTCCAAAAGAGGCAACAGCAGCCATGATTTGCGGAATCTCAATTTGCTGAATTAAAGAGACTCTCAGGTCGTTGAGCACTGACCGTCGAGGATATGGATTTGCACAATTTTGTCTTGTAAAAATTATCATATCGTTCATTAGAAGATTCACGACACCCAGCGCCGGAGCCTTATGCTATAATGCTATGCTAAATTCACAATCATTAAACCCATCCAACCTCCCTCATACATCCCCCAATCCACTATCGTCAAGGACTTATAGGAGTAGCAGTAGCAGCTTCCACCGCCTCAGCGACCGCGTTAGATCTCGCTTCCGCGTCAACCTTCGGCACAGCATTCTCCTCCAACTTCTTCGAAGATTCCGAGTCCGCCTGCACAGCCGCTTCAGGAACTGCCTTCGGAGGCTCATCGTCGATATTTTCGTGGAATTTGGACGGTATGGCGTGGTGAGGATGTGCATCCACTTTCTTCACCTCATTGGTACGTGAAGCATGCCCAGCATTAGCCTCAGCATCAAACAGGTTCTCCTCATAGCTCTCCTGCGTTTTCGGCCTTCCGCTCTCATCAGGGTTGATAGGCGTCACTACATTCGCCGCTTTCTCATTCCGTATCGGCCGCATTGGCACGTTCATATTCTCCCTCTTCAGCGTCGCGGTGTGACTCGCCGATGAACTCCGTCCCCACCCCACTTTCCTCTTCTCGCCCATCCACGTCCCCCAGCTTCCGATATAAGCACCGGCTTTACTCCCCACGCTTTGGACGGTTTGCCTGGCGCCATTGAGATCCGGCGCCACGAATCCAGGACTATGTTGGCCGTTCTTCTCTGCCTCTCGCCTTTGCTCTTCATGTTTCCTCCTTTGACTCTCCCTTAAAGCTTCCATATCTGCATACAGTTTGTTGAAGACTGTGCTCGCTTTTTCTCTCCCAGCTTGGAAGTTCCGTCCCAACACTTCCTTACCAACAGCAAATCTCTCATCCAAATGAAATTCCTTCACTTGCTCCGCTAATCTCCGCTGTACATCCTCAATCGTCAGTCCACCGGGGAAAGGATGTTTCGGCTCCACAAAATCAAAGAGATGACCATCAGTGTTCTTATCCCAAATACGGTAGTTCTCAGACCGCGACCAAGCTTCGATCCAATCAAGGCTGAAATCCGTCGCTGGATCCCCATCAACTTGCGGTAGCATGACTTTGGGATTTGCGGCGTGTTGTGTGATATAATTGTGGCACTTCACTGATGAGATAAGAGAGACGAGGTACTCCTCGAATTGGAGGCGGATGAACTCTTCCGAGCCTTGATAGCGCATGGTTTTCGGCCGTGAGGGGTTGGCTTCGTCCCAGGTCTCGTTCACACAACTTGTGATCCAGTCGATCCACCGGCGATCGGCGGCGGACAGAGCGAGTGCTTGTCGTAAGGAGGTGGAAGTGATGTTGATGGTTACGTCGTCGAGGTTGATGAGGATATCGCTGTAGCGGTCTTTCTGCTGTAATAGAAGGGAATTCGTGGATCCAACGATGTATGATTTTGTACCGTAATCGGCGAGGATATCAAGTTGCTGTAAAGGGGTATAGGGACCGAAAAGACTCCCCTGGAAACTGTCAGCTCATAGCTCCGTCAACAATTCCCCCATCCGTACCTTTCCAAATATTTGTAAAGGCAAACCCGCATTCGCCAACAGAGACCTTCTATCGCTCGTCTTCAAACTCGTTGGCTTGATATAATTCCTCTCATAACTATCCAACTCTGGATCCGCACAATCTTGCAAGTTCCGTATGAGGCCCGGTATCAGGGATATCAGAGAGAACTGCATCATGCACAATCTCTCACATCTCGATCCAAAGAACAGCATCTACCAAAATCAGCATGTTCCCTCTCATTTTCCTTCCACAAAGAAGACATACCTTTGGCTGCAACAAACAGCACTTAAACAGCACCAGCGTCTGCCATTTAAACTCCCTGACCAATTCCCTCAAACTCATCCCCAAATACTCCTCCCTGTCCTCCTCCGCATCCTCCCTCTCTCTCTCTTCCTTCAGTGACTCCTGAAACCGCTTCAATATCTCTGTATCTGTGAATTCCCTCTGCGCAAACCATGCATGGGTCACTACGCTCAACCGTTCCCTCAACATCCCGAAATATTGTGGTGAGTCTGCGATAACTACTACGGCTTTCTGGACAGTTGAGCGTGTTACGTCCGAGGGTCGGGAGATCAGCGCTGAGGCGTCCATTTGTCGTGTACAGGAGATACCGAAGAGGGAAGTTGCGGGGAGGGCACCGCGTGCGGGGCGTAGGAGGGTGAAGTAGGAGAAATCTTCTGTAGAGCTGTACTTCTATCTCAGTAGGCAGATACCCAGGGAACGAGTATAGAACTCACGCATGCGCGCCATCGCTCAAAGCCATAAAGGGGAGGAGAGACCATTCATTGTCAACCGCGGGGTCGGTCCCCTCCTCTGCGCCAAACCAGCTCTCGACTTCAGGACCTCTACAGTATTGTCAGTCTGCCAATCTCTATGAACCATCAGGAACCTCCATACCGCGCATGATGAAAGCCCACAACTGTCACCAGAGGCACAAAGCCATTGGAACCCGACTCCTTATTCTCCATGCTTCAGTTGTCCTTCGCTCAACCTAGTTGTCTACAAAGGCCCCTCAAAAATATTTCCGAATCAGTGAACCCTCGAAATCGATGCCAAAGCGTTCGCACAGCTCCCATCAACGCATTGTGCAGTTCCCGAGTAAATTTGATGGATGTTTGAGTATTTGTTTGCTTGTCTCCCTCGTAAGGTGTCCCGCAGCAAGATGGGCTCTCCAAGATAAAATAAAGTGTAATCGCGGGGAACGCTCAACACGTACTGAGCCACCACTTCAACCTTTCAAATGCAAGAAGCGATCTAGATCTGCTCCTTTTTATGTACGATATCAGTCGCCGTCTACAAATAGCGCGGATCCTATCTTCTGGACTCGGTTCTTGACTTCTGACCGCTCACCCACCGATGATCCTCTTCTGCAGACGCAAGGCCAGCGAATTCTCAATAGCGCGTGCCAATCAGCCACAGGGATCAGTTACGCGACTGCCGACCGGAGATCCTTTTTACCATGAAGTGGTGCTGGTAACTCTGCACGCCGATGCAAGTAATTAAAATAACGTGGGTGATAGGATATCTATGGCCACCCTCGCATGAGCCCTTTCCTGAAAGTTATCTTCGGCAAGTCTTAGTACATCCGTTATGAGTTAAGATTTGGGGCGCTGATTGGGAATGGGTGAATTGCCACCGCACAACGGATTCAGTCAGCCACTACAAGTAATATTCGTAAGATCCATCAGGAAGTGGTGAGGAAATATCGATTGGATTGTATCAAGGTACGGTCCGCAGCTGTCCCGTATTCGCAGAGCCAAACGGGTGAATTTACCATGCTGAGAGGATATTCTCACCAGCTATGGATGATCAGCATGATCCGTAGCAAGCTGAGTGAAGACCTCATTCTTATCGTCATTCGATAGTACGGTTGGCCTATCAATATCTCCTACAGTGATGAAGCATCGTGAATAGGAGACGAAGGGGCCCAGTATTCCATGCATTTGTGTATTGCGCCAGAAGGAAAGCAGAGCAACCAGTCTCTCAACCCCCAATGGCAAAAGGCCAAGGCCAGTAGCAATTTAAAAAAAAACAAAAGAAAAGCTGCTATTCATCATCTCAACCAGAGAACGAGCCCACTTTGAATAATCCCATCCACCCTATGCATAATATCAAAGTCGTAATCCTCATGCCCTCCCCAGCAGCAGCCAAACTTTTATTTCATAAGAGGATAATCAATGACCATTCGTAACGTCTTCCATCGCTTGATTATTATTGCCATCTTCGACGTTGTGGTAGTCAAGAATCTCGGAATACCTGCAGAAACATACCAAGTCAGTCACACTCTTCCCAGCTCCAAAGCCCGATATGCTCGAAAGAGAGCCACGAGGTAAAACGCAGCTGTTCCTTCAAGATTCGGCTTGTTCTTGTTGGTATTGACGAAGTTGCTCGTACATCATAATTTTCCAGGTGTCTACTGGTAGGTCCGCATCATTGAATGACCAGTCAAACTTCTCTTCTGCAACTGGCTCATCGGTGGGGTCGTGGTATGGGGAGAGATATTCGTGTGCGAGAGCATCTGCTGCCTTAACACGTTTTCGGGGATCGAAAACAAGCATGTCTTCCAGGAGATCGATGGCTACCGCAAGTTAGAACAGAGAACTTGAAGCAGAGTTAGAAAACGCACCTAATGGATCGGCATTTCGGAACTTGTCCTTCAGCGGTTGTCTCTCTCGTTTTGGCAGGGATTGAACGAATCTCAGAGTCTAGAAACTCATCAGTAAAGACCCACAATCACTATGTACCAGCTAATCTTACGTTCTCGCTGGCAATAGTATGGATCACATCATCTGGCGGCGTTCCGAGAAGCTCAGTGATGATGGAGAACTGGTTGACGTGATCCTTTCCAGGGAACAACGGCTTGCCCTCCAACATCTCTGCAAAGATGCATCCTGCACTCCAGATATCAACCTCCACATCGTACTTCTGCCATGTGAGCATAATCTCCGGCGCTCTGTAGTATCTCGTAGAGACATATCCGGTCATCTGAGGATCCTGGATGCGCGCGAGACCGAAATCGCAGATCTTCAAGTCGCAGTTCTCATTTACGAGAATGTTGCTAGGCTTGAGATCTCGGTGGACGACACCTGCGGAGTGGACATATTTCAGACCACGCTGGGATACAAATTAGCTCTGCAACATTTCCTGCGTTGCGGGCGGGGTGGACTTACCAAGATCTGGTACAGGAAGTATTGGATGAACTGCTTCTCAAGGGGTCTTGAGGTCAAGAGACGGTGCAGATCGGTGCCAAGGAGCTCGGTGACGAAGTAGCTGTAAAATCGTCAGTTTGAAGCCTGGGAAAAGAGATAAAGGTTACCATACATATCCTCGAGGGGCGAAATGAAGATATCACTGAGAGAGATAACCTGCAGCATATTAGCATCTCAGAATACAACTCCAAGAAGTTGCTAAACTAACATTCTCGTGCTTCAAATGCTTCAAAAGCTTCAATTCTCGGTATGTTCTCTTCGACAAGACCGGGGTGCTGAAGGGTTTCATAATCTTCTTCACTGCAACATTCTGGCCAGTAAGTTGATCTTTGGCGGAGCTGCGCAATCTGCATCAGTATTCGCCTTCAAATCGCATCGCACAGAGATTATCGTACCAGACAAGACCAAATGCGCCCATGCCAACCGGTTGGAGATCCGAATATCTGTGCAAAGTCAGTTTCGGGTCGCAAGAGGGGTGGCGTGTCGGGCTACCCCGCGTACCTGGACGTGATCTCGAAGGTCGTGCCGAAGATCTGGGCTCGTACGAATTCCGCCATTGTGAGTAATGACCACGGGCAGGACTGTTCGAGGGCGATTTCTGGGGTTCGAGGGGGTTTTCGGAGGTTGGGGGTTAGTTTGTTGGTTGTGAAAAGGATCTCGTTAAGAGATAGGTTGAATCGCCTAGCAGCCTGTAACCTGGGCAGCGGAGGTTGAGCCCGTTTAATGGTGAATCAAATATCGTTAAGGAACGTTCAACGCGCTTTCTGGGTTCTAACGCCAACAGAGAGAATGTTCGCAGCTTGGGAGAGTCCGTGAAAGAGTGGCAACCTGATCCGAAAACGAATATTAATTGGTGACTGCGTTTCTAAGAGCGGTTTTCTGCGAGAGAGCGATTGCTCTCTTGTTGGAAAATGGTCCTGCTTCTCCGATGGTGGAAAAGATGGGAAAGTGAAAAGGCGCGCAAGTGAATGGAATTTAAAGTTGACGGATGGCGATCATTGCCAAGTTTAGGGAGTATTTCAGAACTCGAGGACAATCAGTCCCTAGTCGCACGAATCTGCGATGACAAGGTCGTCTTCCCTCGTGAAACTGGGTTTACGATCGAGTTTAACGACTGGCTGAAGGACCTTCCGCATGGAGGGGTTCAGAGGGGTTAAAAGAGCAGCAATTGAGGCTTGATCTGATTACTCTGCTTCTGCTACTGTACCTATGCTCTGGAAGCTACTGGAGGCTGCTTCTCCTTGTCCTACCACACCATCTGCTGCGTTCTCCGTACCTTGAATAGGTCAAAGGGGCAGGTAAAGTTCGTTGGATTTGTTCAGGATCCTCAAAAGCAGCGAGGAGACATGGGGTTTGTGCTCACACATTGACCACCGACGTCATTGTGTAAGAAAGTCAAAAAAGCCTAACTTCCTGGCATACACTATCGCAACCAGTAAGAAGACCCCAAAAATCACCTCAACCTCCATATCATCGGACCTAAATTCTTCCCTCCATTTAGACAATTTAAGTCCATCGGAAGTATTACCGCGTTAAAAATCACTACAGTACTAATGAATCAAGGTACTGTACAGTACTCTCCACATCCCACTTTCCTATTGGCCTTAAGGGCGCCACGACGAACCCTCCAGACCAAAGGAAGCATCGAAAAGTTCAGAAGCCGATTCCAAGCCACAAGAATCTGATACCCGGCCCCCATTGGTTGGATTAGGAGTTCTAGCGAAAGCTGTTGATAAACATTAGCTTAAGGCAAGTCGCCGCGCCTGGCCGTTGCTCAACCAGACAATTCTAGCCGAGGATACCGATTAAAACTAGTTCCTGGGATAGGGCACGTCATCACGAAAGTCCGGACCAGGAGTGGAGCCGTGAAGATTTGGGGCAAGCATGGAGAATATTCGGATCATGGTCTCCATCGGAATCGTATATATTCGTGTACTCATTATGAATATAAGCTAAAGGACACCGCAACCTGTTTGCACCAGGAGTCCTCTCATACTTCAATTCTTTTAGGAAACCATTACAACTCCCCCTTGCCAAGTCCCGAAGTCTCGCCATCTTCAGGGTTGAGCGGCTCAACGTTCCAAATACTCTCCGCATACTCGTTGATGCATCTGTCACTGCTGAAGAATCCCATGCGAGCTACGCTGGTGATGGTCTTGGTCGTCCACTCATCCTGGTCCTTGTATGCCTCATCAACCAAAGCCTGGGTTTGGATGTAGCTGTGGAAGTCATCAGACACGAGGTAGTAATCGCCGTGATCCTCAATTGCACCAACGAGGGCGCCGAAGGCATTTGCGTCGCCGAAAGTTCCCTTCTTGATCTCCTCAAAAACCTTGACGAGGTCTGGGTCCAGGGCGTGGGAGCCGTAGGTGTGGTTGTGGCGGAGATCCTCAACATCCTCAGCCAAGTTGCCGAACAGGAAGATGTTATTCTCGCCGATCTCCCGAGTGATTTCAATCTATTTTCGGTCAGCGGAGGTTTAGTCAGGGAAGAGGGGACAACTCACGTTGGCACCATCGCAAGTACCGATAATCAAGCCTCCATTCATCACAAACTTCATGTTCGAAGTACCACTCGCCTCAGTTCCAGCAGTGGAGATGTGCTCACTGATATCACTGGCAGGAATGATAATCTCGGCCTTGGAGACATTGTAATCTTCCAGGAAGATGACCTTCAACAGGTCGCCAACATCTTTGTCCTTGTTGATAACAGAGCCGACGCTGTTGATGAGGTGGATGATGGTCTTAGCCATCCAGTATCCTGGTGCGGCCTTGCCGCCAAAGATCGAGACACGAGGTGAGGATTTCTTTCGCTCTTCAGGGGTCATTGCCTTGATCGTCAAATATCGGTGGATAACTCCGAAGATGTTCATCTGTTGACGCTTATACTCGTGTATACGCTTAACTTGGATATCGAAGAGCGCTGATGGGTTCACAGTGATACCGGTGGAGGCCTTGATGTGCTTAGCAAGTTTGACCTTGTTGGCATACTTGATCTCTGCCCACTCCTTCTTGAATTCCTTGTCATCGGCATACTTTTCAAGCTCGTTGAGCATTGTGAGATCTTTGAGGAAGCCAAGGCCACCAACTTTGCTGGCAATCAACTCAGAAAGTCTTGGGTTGGCCTGGTGCAACCAACGTCTTGGGGTAATTCCGTTAGTAACGTTAGTGAATTTGTCGGGGCCAAAGATCTTGACAAAGTCCTTGAAGATAGTTGTCTTAATGAGATCAGAGTGGAGTTCAGCGACTCCATTGATCTTATGAGAACCAACGATAGCCAGGTAGGCCATGCGAACCATCTTGGGTTGAGACTCCTCGATGACCGAAACTCGGGCAAGTAATTCTCGCTCATTGGGGAACTTGCGCTCCACCATTTGGAGGAAGTACAAGTTGATCTCGTAGATGATCTGGAGATGTCGAGGAAGTAGGTTCTGGAATAGGGGGACCGACCATTTCTCGAGAGCCTCAGGGAGAACGGTGTGGTTGGTGTAACCGAACTAAAACTGTTAGTAATCTCTCCATTCAACCTGTCAATCTGCCATCAGGTACTTACCGTCTTAGACACAATGCCCCACGCCTCATCCCATTCTAGACCTTCAAGGTCAAGCAGAATGCGCTGAAGTTCGACAATGGCGAGAGTTGGGTGGGTGTCATTCAATTGGATAGCGACCTGGTCCGGGAACTCGCTCCAAGCGCGCTTGGACTTCTTGAAGCGGCGGACAATGTCGTACAATGATGCAGCGACCCAGAAGTATTGCTGCTTCAACCGGAGCTCCTTACCACGGTCAAGATTGTCATTAGGGTACAAAACCGCGCTGATGGTCTCGGCACGTTGTTGGTCGGCCACGGAGCTTTCGTAGTCACCGCTGTTGAACTTCTGGAAATCGAACTCTCCGCTAGCAGCCTTGCTGGACCACAGACGCAAGTTATTGGTAGCAGGTGTGTCAAAGCCAGGAATTGGTACATCATAGGCGACCGCCTTAACAACCTCACCTCCTTCCCAGACCGTGATCTGCTTGCCCGTCTCATCCTGGTATTTTCGGACATGGCCATAGAATTGGATCTGGGCGAATCAGCTCTGCGCCGCACAAATAGCCTTGGAAACTCACGTCAACGACAATGTCGTGTCTTGGGAACTCCCAAGGATTGAAGTCAAGCCAGTAATCGGGAACCTCGACTTGGTAGCCATCCACAATTTCTTGCTTGAAGATACCGTATCTGTATCTCAATCCATATCCCCAGGCCGGAATGTTGAGGGAAGCCATGGAGTCCAAGAAACAAGCAGCAAGACGACCAAGACCACCATTGCCAAGGGCAGCATCGTGCTCCTGCTCAATGATGTCCTCAATGCGGAAGCCAAGCTCAGAGAGACCCTCTGCAAAAATAGTCAGCACTTAGCAATTAAATAAAGGCGAGATAATAAGGGGGGCGCGTGCCTTTGGCAGCATTCTTCAATCCGACGTTCAACATAGCATTATCCAAAGCTCTGCCCATCAAAAACTCCAAACTTAAATAGTAGACACGCTTGGTATCACAGAAGGTGTGTCTCTGCTGAGTACGGTTCCACTGTATGATCAATCGGTCTCTGAACGCCAAACTGGCAGCAGCATAAGCCGCAGTCTCATCGCAATTGAACATGCTGCGAGCAAGGGTAGTTTCGACATGGCGAACGGTCTCCTTCTCGAATTCCTCTTTGTTCGAAAAGCCTTTGACTTGGAACTTCTTCCATGCTGCGCGTTGAGGTTCGGGGATCGAAGCTACAATATACGATAGACGTTAGAATTGATCCCCACGTGAGTGTGTTGGATTGAAACTTGTAAAAGGAACATGGAAAGGTATAGATAGATCTACTCACCCTCAACACTCTTGATCTCCCCAGCACCGAAACCTGTAAAGGTACGCTTGTGCTTAGGACGAGTGAATCCTGGCCCAATGGGACCCTTCAGATCGGAGATAGGTGCACCAGTCGAGGGGCGACGTTCTCTGGGAACGGTAGAGTTAGACATCTTCTCTGTGGCTTCTGCGGCAGTTTTCTGGTCGTATTCAGGAGAGTGAGGAAGCTGGAAATGATCCAGGGAATTGAAAGTGTCGTTCATAGAAGGCAGAGGAGCAGAGCAAGCAAGCTCTGGGAATCTAACCGCTGGGATTGCAATAGTGCTTGCAGAAGCGGGGCGGGGGTGAGCTGATGCTGGGCTGATGCGGGGTTGGTTATTCGAGTCAAAGCCCAATGTCAATTGAGGTCTCCAGGCGATCTGCAAGCACGTTTTTCGGTGATGCAATTGAATTAAAACGATACTTGTACGTAGAATATGGAGTTTAGGGTTTTGTTGGTGAATGGAGTGTAGTTGTTTACAAGAATGTGTGAGTCCGAGTGCTTTTTTGCCCACGTCCTTTCCTCGTATGTTGACCCACGCAAGGTAAGAGCTCCCTCGCAGGGATTCAAGGTCGCAGTTTCGAGCTTGCCGATGGGTGATGGTGGGGTCGGTCTCGACTGTGAAAGTTTGGCTTCCCGTTGTCCCCGAAGCTTCAGTTTCCTGTCCAAATCCAGACAAAAAGATGATCTGCTGAGTTAAAAAAAATAAAATAAAAATTCCTTGAAGATATATCCTTTGGGGATGAAGCTTTGAATTCGATTTGAGTTTTCGGGAATTGACTTTTCTAGAGCTTGCCTTCACCGATGGAGGACTCTTCCTTTCAAAGAGACCACAAGCATGTGGGTCTTGTCACCGTCTAGCAAAAACGGCTGAACAGTGCACCAAAATATGTGATGAGATATCGAGCTACATGCGGTGATTAAGCAGGTTTAAGCCACCGTCGGTGATGCCCCACGCTATTTTGATCCACTAATACTCATGGGAATCTTCTCCATAACCAATCATGCATGATGACTTGTTCAGGCTCGAGAAGGAAGAGCTGAGTAACCTGCATTTTGGATGCATTGCCATTTTCTGCCCCGTCCGTATAAACAATCTTTGTCACTCTATCACCGCATGACTGTGTCAAAGAAACATTCCGAGACCCTGATAATGGTTGAGCCCTCTCCAAAATGGTGAGTTTTATTTTGCATCAACGCCACAAAAGGCGTTATTTTTTCTATGCTGCTACGTGACATCTCGACATGATGCCATCCCATTCCAACCGTGAGCACCTCGATAAATCTCCTCCAGTAGTAACGCATTAGGACTTTTGGACCATCCTTCCCTTCCCTCCCTGTCCAACAAGCCCTGTCCAGAATAGCCCCTCGCTCGATTCTGCAAACTATGAACGTGAATCGCAATTAGAATCAACCTGAGAAACATTGCTAAATCGGATTGAAAGCGCAGACGTGCAAGAATGTGGCGTAAAAACAGCCGTTTGGAATCGCAGACCATGCTTCCAGTACCACCCAGTCTTGTGGGACAGCCCACTCCATAACTCCTCTACAACTCCATCAAGCAAGCCAACGCCTGCTTCCAAGAAACTGGGAGTATTCCAAGACGAAAAGGAAATCGGACATAATGCATCATGCGTAAGGGCCTAGATCAGAGGATGCCTGAATCTTTGAGGGCGTTTTGCAATATCGTCTCTTTAACCGCAGCGAAGACGAGTCGAATATTCGAGGTATCGGTGGCTTGTGTGAGACTGCTTTTGTTAGAGCCTATAGAGAGGAGTGCTTTGAGAACGTGACTCACTGGGGATATAGGTTGAGATGTGCTCGGTTGACTTGGTTGAACCGCCAGAGGAGGTACTTTGAGGCTCTGTTGATATCATTCCCGCCTGAGTAATCCGGGAAATAGTTGCTTAGGGCTGATCTCCCGAGCTTCTGCCTGAATAGATCCACCTTGTTCAGGAAGAGGATGATACTGGTCCGCATGAACCATCTAGAGTTGACAACGGAATCGAACAGCACTAAACTCTCCATCATTCGATTCTAGAAGCAGTTAGTGAAGGTACTGCATAATCACGTGAAGTCACCTACTTGGTTGCTCTCTTCCAAAAGTACTTGGTCGTATTCGCTCAAAGCTACGCAGAAGATGATCGATGTCACATTCTCGAAGCAGTGAATCCACTTCTTTCTCTCACTTCTTTGTCCACCCACGTCGAACATGCTGTGATGATTGTCAGCACTGCAAATGTTCCCCCAACGAGTATAGACCTACTGTATGCTCAACGAGCCCATTGTGAATCTCGTCTCATATATACCCGTCGTCTTCGTTCTGGCTCTCAAAACATCTGCTTCTACCGGTATGTACTCTGGGGCCGATATCCGATTCGCTTCATCAAAGAAACTTCTCCCATGTCAGTATCTACTCCGCCCAGGATGTCGAAGAGAACGTACTATGGTGCGGAATCCATCAAGTAGAACTCGTTCTGCCGCTCCATTAAAGTCTCTTTACTCCCATCCTTCCATAACGATGTCACCGCAACTCCAACCTTAGCGTCGAGCGGTGTATGTGGATCTGGATCAACTTGGTATTCGAACAAGTAGTCCATGAATTCGAGGTTCGCAGGATTCGTAGGTTCGATGTTGAATTGCCGCATTGCCCCAATGAAAGCCTTCGCGCAATCGATAAGATTCTTGTATATAGTCAACCGATAAAGAGCCAACTCGTCCACTGTGTAGCCATTCTGATGGATAATCTTCATCTGTTTGACGATAGTCGATTTCCCACTCTCTCCGGAACCTTTGTGAATGTTAGCCTGCGCCCCAATATTCTTGGCATTCATTCTGCGTACCCAGTAGGAGAATTTTGCATTCCCGTCGAAGCTTCCTTGAATCTTCTTCTAGCTTCTTATCAATCTCCTGACTCCTCTTCTTCTGTTCCGCCCCCTCCGAATCTGAACTCATGCAAGCACCCATCTTCCAGTCTGTCTGGCTGCAAGCGCAGCCCCGCCTTCTGTGTACTTATTAGCGGTATCGGGTCGATATCGTGCAAACCG
Organism: Gamarada debralockiae; assembly: GCA_002803225.1. Taxonomy (NCBI): domain Eukaryota; kingdom Fungi; phylum Ascomycota; class Leotiomycetes; order Helotiales; family Hyphodiscaceae; genus Gamarada; species Gamarada debralockiae. The sequence continues at coordinate 69,122 of NXFV01001128.1, read as the reverse complement.
CTCGCAATCAATTGTTCGTGTTCTCGATCGATCTGGAGGAAATTTGCAGGGTCCAATCGCCAGCTCTGTTTGATAGTCGAGGGACGTTGGATTTCAGGCAGCGGAGAATGCCATGCGAATCGTAAGTTGATGCTGGATTGGAGGGATAATCGTTTCTCGTTATTGCGCGTGCGCAAAGGCGGCTCAATGGAAATAGAGAGAAAGACAAAGTCTTCCCAAGAAATATATTTCCGTATGCTTCCACAGGGTGGCTCCCAGTCTCCCACCGCCGGATGATGTTGAGTGAGAGGGGATTGATTACCCGAGGCCCTGTCTATTGATCGCGACCAGGGAACACGGCAATGGCGACCAAGAATAAACTGCGTCGTGTCCCTTCGATGGATAATGGAATAATTTGGTCGATGTCGATGGGATAATGGATGAGGTTTGAAGGTGGTCCGTGGTATGGACTCGAGGTCGTCACGCTGGCTGGTGCTGATCTGGTTATGGGGTGAGAGACCGCTAGCTGGACTTTTGGGGCGGGTCAATAGACGGCGCTTCCTCAGCCTCTTTCACGGTCCAGCAGCTCTGGGGCTTGGGGCGAAATGCGCACAAATTGAAGACCTCTCCAGTAAGCAGCAAGTTTATTATTTTAATAGTAGCTGAAAGACAATACAATAAAATAATTGGCGACGACAATAAGCATACATGGCCTTTGTCGTCGACATTAACTTTGACGTTCCTGTCTCTGTGTCGTGTCGTATTTTGATTTTCCTTCACTGTTTGATGCTTTACTCAACTGGATAATTTGAGACCCTTGAGAAGTTCGGTTGGCGTCTGAAGTCTGTGCAGAAGTTTACAAGCGCTGAAAACGGAATCTCGATGTTCTTCCTGGCCGAAAGTGGATCGATCATACGGACGAGACTCCGACTTCGAGAATTTATTCCCGTTTCTACCACCCTGATTTGCACGATACATCGTCTGTAGCAAGGGACTTAGGTTACTATTGAATGGTGCACGTAGTGCTCTTTAGGGCAACACATCAAAGTTCTCTTCTGCGCGGCTATCTATCCATACGAATGAATGTATCCGAGTACGGATGACAGAACGATTCATGGGATGGATTATGATCGGCCAATGTTCCCGTCCATCAAAGATCAACATAAGAAACAAGCAAGGCTAACTGGATACCAGTTGAGGACAGACGCAAGCCATAGGGTGACATTAAAAGCGTCATCAATGATCAGCATATCAGTCAAACACGTGTGAAGTCCAGCTGGAAATTTGATCGGATTCTCGGTGCCGTGTGGGAGGAGAGTCAAATGACAAACGACCCCCTGTCTTTTGTAATCTCTGATATTAGAACATGCCTGCTTTTATACCTCTTTGAGTTTGGGTTTCAAACTCCCTTGAATAATGACCCAGTCCATCGGGTTCGAAAAGGGACCATGATTGGTTCATAGATGTGGCTTGAAGAGAAAGTCGATATCGCACTCAAGATAATCCCTTTCAAGTCCCAAGGTACTTGAACCCCATCAACATCCTGACTGTTTGCAAGGAAGACACCCTACAACCCGTATTTTGAATTGAACGATCCATTCGTCTTATTGATAATTCCTGATTAAAGTACCATCAACGAACTGGATGACTCTCTCTCCAGCTTCATGTCCAGCTCCCAATCTCCATTCCTCCTCACTCCACAACCGAACGTACCTCCCCTTACGTTCCAAGATTTCCGGAGAACAATGAGGCCCCTTCCGAAAGCCAACAGTCACACAGCATCGCACAAGCCATTCCTCAAGTTGTTGTCGTTGTCCGAACAATTGGGAACGGGGAAAAAGCAAGTTCGGAAGAACTCTCGGCCCGAGAAAGGAAGATAGTAGCACCGTTTTCCAAGAAAGACTCGGGCCCACGTGCATGAAAGGGGTTTGCGGGTACTCCTCCCCCCTAAATACATGTTAAATTTTTAGCGGGTGGCACAGCCAAAAATTTAACATTCATTTAGAGGGAAAGTACTTACATGCAACTGTAGATCAGTGAACCAGAATTTCTGGGAGCTTCAGATATGGAAGAAAGTTAGATATACGGGGTCACGAAGATGGCACGAGCTTGCCAAGGTCGCGGTCCAGAGAAACACGATCAAAAGTTGATGTGATGTGAGAATGAAGTTGTTCTTCATTATTGCAATATTGTACAGTCTCTTCGACTGCAAGGTATCCACGGGAATCAAAATCAACTCCTCATACCCCTGAGCAATGCTTGTTTGTGCCACGAAAGATCGTCATCAGAATCCCCAGAGAATCCCAATCGACAAAAGGATAAAGAGCCGAGAGAACCATTCTCAACGCACGAAACCTTAGCAACCGCCCATATGCAATCGAGAACCCATACCTCTCTTCGTAATAGAGAAGTTTGCCTCAAAATGAAGCCGCCAGTTATATCGCCCTGAACGAAATTCTGACTTCTTCCCCACCCACCCGAGTCTAGTAAGCCCACGAAAGATGCAAGTGAAATAGGAAACATTTTATGCGAGGTAGCCCAACTCGTCGTCGTCGAGACGCTCTAAGTACTCCTTCTCCAATAATATGTCTATGCACTTCTTGATGTCGGGAATCTTTGGCACGAAACGGGAGCGGATTTGGTTGATACACTCGCTGACGAGTTGGGTGTGCTTCATCTTCTTGCGGGCTTTCATGATACGCACAATGGCGGACTAGAAACTAAGTTAGTAGAGTTATTATCAAATAGCGCTTCAAATTACATACCTGCATGAGCAACTTTCGATCTTCCTCGATAGTCTTGTGTGTCTCGTCAACCTCCTGCTTCTGCTCGGACTTAACAGCAATGTTCAAGTTGACTCGAATCTTCTTGCTCTTGAAGTCGTAGTTCAAGGCGAACATCTTGCCAGGACCAGGCTTGTCTCCATCAGGGGTCATGGTGAGGACCTTGGCCTTCACAAAAATTCCGAGGGCAGGGTCGAGGACATCAGCTTGTAATTGGGTAGCCTTGACGATATCATCGTAGCTATTCTTGTCGTTCTCGTTGAAGAGCAGTAGGATTGCCATTTGGTAAGTTGAAACTTGGAAGGTGTATGGGGTCTTCGTGTTTCTGCAGTAATTGGCCTTGACTTCTCCCTTGCACAATTGCCACAACCAGGTCAGTTTTCTGCCACTGTGCTTCTGGCCATAGAAGGTTTGGAAACGCTCGTAGGCCTTCGCAATCTCCGCAGGTGGGGTGAAGTCGGTGTTGGGGGGGTTCAGAGGCCAGAAACCAGTACCCAAAATCGCGTAACTAGCGTCAACAGGCTTATCATCGCCTGGCTCGAGGAGTCCAGACTCGAATTCCTTGAATCCACTGTTCAAATCCTTGGAGATCTGCATGTCCTGGAACATTCTCTGCAGCTTGTTGGTGTACTCGTAACCACAGGCCTCCTTCAACTTGCTGATCATGCTAGTCTCCGCATCGTCAGATGACGAGCTGGTGTGCACCAATCTTCGAGCCAGCATTCTGGAGTAGAACTTCTGGAAAACGTCCTTATCCTCGATATATTTGAAGACAGTCATGATTTGAGTCAGCGTGTTCTCAAGATCGGTCTCTTCAGCACCGTTGGCACTCTTCTTAAGTAAAGCGTCAGTGTATTTGGCGAGAAGTTCAGGAGACTTGTTCGACCCAGATTTGCAGACTTGATTGCGGTTGACAAACTCTCTGCATGCATTATCAAGGGATCTAGTGAACTCCGGCTCGTCCTTGAATGCTTGCTTGACAAGAGCTTGATATTGGGTGTGGATTTCGAGAAGTGCGTCAACGTAGACCTTCGGCTCCAACTTATCGGCGTCAACTGCGACCTTTGCGACGGCTCCAAGACCAGCCTTTCGGACGTGAGCCTCGAATTTCGCGCGGAGTGGATCAAGGCCGTCGGGGATTCTCGAGAGAAGATTGTACATGCGCTGCATATCATCAACTCGATCATTGTCCAACAGAACCTGGAACTCGTCTCGGAGGATTGCTGAATGGTCTGCAATAAGAGCTGTGTTGCACGTCTTCTTCAAAGGAACAATGATGTCCTGGTGCAGGTACATCTGAACGCGCTCCTCTTCCTCATCCAATCGAAGCTCCGCCTTCTTCATGTATTCCACGATGCTATTTTCGGCAACGAATTGCTTCGATTCGGCTTGGTAGAAGTTCTTGGTGGCTTCTAAGAAGGGGCGCTCAAAGTTGAATCTATACACATCAAGAGTAGACTTTGTGGGATCCGCCTCATCCAAGCCAAGGGACACAAAGGAATCGACGATGCTCTTAATCTGGCTGTGTTCGATGGTCTCGCCATGACGTTGCTTCTCTACCATCTTTAGGACCGCATCCATAACCTTTTCGTGAACCTCGCTGAACAGGGTTATACGCCATTGGACGAGATGCAGGGTGTAGACATCGTAAATGTTCTTCTTCCCTTCATCCATCTCGCGCTTGACCCAATGTCGGTTTAAGTATCGGAAAAGGTGGTTGATGTATTTCGCAGCAGTGGTGTATCGGTCCCATTCCCGGATGTAGAAACTGAGAAGGGCTTCATCAGCGTGAGACTTCGAGTCTTCGACAAGGCCTTTGAGGTAGCCATTAAGATATGTGATTAAATTCTGGTAGAGATCCTCTCCGAGAAGATGTGCTACGATACGTAAGCTTCAGATCTGAAGAACAGGAGGGAACCTGATCTGCTTACCTCCACGATGTGCACCTCCGATAACACCTGCGTTGCTATTGCTCACGGCTTTTTGTGATGTGCAGAAGTTGTGGACAGCTCTGTACGATGTTAGCTCTTGCTATCGTCTCGGGGATTGGTGGAACTAACGTATACACCCCCATATACTGCAAAACCAGTGAGCGTTTGCGCGAAAATTGGGGACGATAAGTACTTACAGTTTGCATGTCAATACCTTCCTGCAGGTTGATCATGATCTTGGAAACTCCAGCTTCGAGATACTTCCATCTGCAGGGAAATGATGTCAGCCTCTCAAGATCTACCAGACGCTTGCACAAGGGTGAAGACTCACGTTGCATCTAAGTCCTCTCGGTTAGGAACCGGAGGCATAGCAATGGTTCCAGTTGCTACGGGCATCTTGGATAAAGTGAACGGGGTTTAGGTGGCGAGTAGAGGTGAGGTTGTGAGGGGTCGATTTCGATTTGCTGAAATCCGTTGAACGAACAGGCGGGCTGGGAGTACTACAGATGAAGTCAATCACTGAAGCAGGTTCGACGACTGATATGCCCCCAGGGAGGATGTATGCCGTGCCTTCGAGGCTGTTCGTAGAAATCTGATACCGAAGACGACGCGAACGAGTCGCGAAAAGTGGAAAAGTGAGGAAGGGTGTCGTCACAGTGCGAGGGTCTTCGGTATGAAGGAGGAAGAAGCAAGTTGAGTATGCTTTTACCATGCAAGACTAGCAGTTATCTTGGATGGCGAGAAGTTGGGAGGAGGTTCGGTCGTGGCGTGGATTATTTGAAGGAGTTTCGTGATTCAGCGTGAAGAGGCGGCAGCCCCGAGAGGCAGAGGCAGCCTAACGACGCGCTAACCGAATCAGGCATCGGACAAGGCTGCAGTCCATATTCACTGAGAATATAAATGAAAGTAAAGACATCAAGGTTTTGGGCTTTTGCGGGCTTCCAAATTTTAACTGAGATTTCCAAAGATTTCTCTTTTAATTCATTCATTGGAATTGAGTGAATTAGAAGTAGGATCTTTACACCTGCGTTTCCGAAACCAGTGACGTCGATGGCAAGATGGGGACTGCGGAGTCCTTCAGCATTCAATATCCTTCTCTAACCTGTACTCTCAAGATCCTCTGTTTTTGACTCTTTCAAACGCTTCGAGCCATATAAGCCGAACCTAATTAGACACCATGGCCTGCCTCAACCTGACCTCCCTCTCATCCCTCCTAGTCTCGCCCCACCAGATACCCCGCCATGGCCTGATCCCAAACACCTCCATCCAGAACAAGCCCCTGATGATCTACCATTCTTGTATCCCAGCATCAGCCTCAGCCTCAAATATCGAAGCACATCTTAAGGCTGTGGGAGTGGTTACTCCACAATGGCGGTATACAATGTACAGCACTACCCATTTCCATAGTACGACTCACGAAGTTTTGTGTATATCTTCCGGGAAGGCTATGTTATGTAAGTACTCTTGGTTTGAGTAATCTTTCATTTCGAGTGTTTTCCAAACCCCTAACGTCTGGCAGGTTTTGGCGGCGAAGACAATCCCTCCAGAGTCGACGCTTCCGTCGAGAAAGGGGATGTGATCATTATTCCAGCCGGAGTCGGCCATAGACTCCTTGATGACTTCAATAGTGGCTTCGAGATGATTGGAAGCTACCCAAAGGGAAAGCATTGGGATATGTGCTATGGAAAGGCAGGCGAGGAGGAAAAGGTGAATGGCATCAACAATCTGGGCTGGTTTGAGAAGGATCCTTTGTACGGAGATGAAGGTCCAACTTTGGTGTAATAAACCTGGAAAGTACCAACATGTCAAACCCACAAGAAATGTTTGGCTGCCTGGCTCATATCAAGGAAAATGATGAATACATTATTCATTATTCGAATGATCATTCCATGTACAGAGCAGCACTTCTGGCAACGCTCAAATTGCATCCAAAACGCCTCGCTCGATATGTTGTTCCAATTTCCCAGCCAACCATGAAGCGCCATGCACCGAGTGTTTACTTCAAAATTGTCCAAGATACTCCATCTGCTAGTCGCTTTCCTCTCGACCACCTACACGTTCAACCAGCCTATATACGTTAGCTGATCCCAAGCCCTGAAACGTGTGCAAAGAACTCACCTGAAAATGCTGACAGAAAAAGTCAAACTCCAAGCTATCAAAGCCACCATCAAAATCGCACACAAAGCCTTAACTCTGCTACAGATGGTGAAGTTGTAGCCATTGAGTCCTGCTCTGCAAGCTCCGTTATCATCAGTAAGAGCTGCAAAAGCCAATGACAGGTTGGCTGATTCGAAGATAATGAAGAACAGATCTAGAAGAACGAGTCGGATTTTCGCTTTGGGAGACCGTAGACCCAGTGGCTTTCCCGTATATTCGTCCCAGGTGATGTAGCCAATATATGGAATTGCAACAACATCAACAACGATGGCCATGGTGGTTGATGGACTTTGGGGATAGAAGAACTTATCGGAGTAGTGGTGGACAGAGCCGGACAGGCCGAGAGCGATCGTTGAGGTAGTGAGGACTATGATCCGGAATACCAGCGGGATAAGCGGGTGCATGAGAAGAAGATGCTGCAACGGTCAGTTGATATCCGCAAAATTCCCACATCCGTCCATACCTGAACACGTTTGAACAGAGACCTCTGTCGCTTTTTGTTGTGCAGCAAGTTCGAGAGAGTGTCGGGGTCATCATTGCTTTCCAAATCGCCCCTCCAAGGCTTCTCATATCCCGGGGTTTGTTGTCGTAGAAATTGATCGTCCTTTCTCTCGCCATCTTCATTCATTCCCGGGCCGTACATAGAAGCCTTAATATATGCTCGCCAAGGAGAGGATGTGGGATGCACGCCGGACTGCAATATGACTGGATCACCATCCCTCGCATGATCCCACTTCCGCCCCTTTACAGGTTCTCTATGCCCACCGAAGAATCCTGTGTCTGTTTTCCTCTCAGCCATGCCGTGTGCTGCATCATCGTAGATATCGACATATCCATCCTGTGACATTCTTCGCACTGTGTTTGAAGGAGCATGGTGATGGTGGGCTGAATGGGCTCGAGATGGAGATGATAGTAGTCTGTCCGTAGGTTGTGCATTTGAGTCACCATCCTCACAGTCTTCGAAAGAATCTATCCAAGCTACTCAAACGTCAGTGGTTGTAGACGGTCTTAGAACGGGCAACTAACGTGGAAGAGTTCGGACCTCTCTTTGCGGAAAGCGATTTTCTGCGCGCGTGCTGGAGGACGATTGAGTGTTTCGAGAGGAGGAGGAATGTGCCTTTGGACGATTGGACTGAAGACACTCTGCTGCTGATGCCCTCTTTCCCTTCACAACGCCTTGACTTGATGAAGCAGTCGAGGAGCCGGAGGGCTGCCTCTGAGTCGGTGAATGACCATGTTCCAAAATATGATGCGCTTCTAGACTTGGGCCTTGTGTAGAGAACGTCCGGGATGTGTCTTCTAAAGATGCCATGGATTTCCCAGGAAGTTCATAAAGAGGATCGTTGAAACTGGATCCCAGCGATCGTTCGGAGACTCAGAGAGATGTCGCCGCAGACCACCAATCGCTCAATCGCCTTGACTGATTATCCTTAAATTATATGCATATTGAATAAATCCTAATGTGAAGTAATGAGGGACAAGAAATTCTTGAAGTTGATGGTTCACGGCGCGGTGTCCGCAAATGGGAAATCAGGTGTTGCTGGTTCGAGTGATCATCCGTGCATCAACAGGGGGCTTTCTCCCCCAAAGTTCAACTCGTGCGTCATTTCTGTGGCTGTTATGTCTCGAAATCAATTCTAGACCCAAAATCTTAAACCTCCTTGACCATCGAATTTCAACCTCCAAGACAAAATCCCCATAAACCACCTGCCCTTTCCTCCGGACTAAGGAATGACTTAGATAACCTGTCACGAGAAGGCCCTTCGGTGCGGTCGTCAGGCAAAGACAATGCGACTCTTCCTTCTCCCTATTTCAACCCGCCGAACGCTCATTTATTGCCAACGCCTCAATGTCACAACTACATCACAACAGAGCCTGCTTGACAAGGGAACTACAAGAGCTGCGAATCTCTGGGCAAGCTGGGAGAAGAAGGACTCTGGCTGGCAGAGGAAGGTTGTTGATTATGGCAACCAAGCACTGAGGAGGATACCATATGAGGAATGGGGATTGAAATCGATACCTCCATTGTCAGCTCGACGGAAGGAAGAAGAGCTGTCGGGGAAAGAAAAGGTCGAAGTACAATTCCCATCCTCTCTCATTCCTGAAGAGAAGGTCCTCGATGTTTTGAGAACTTTGGCCACAGAGAGGCAGAATCTACACAAAACACGAATGATCTATTGTTTTGTTGGAATGCCCATAACAGCTCCTATTGCAATATTGCCTCTGTAAGCCTCTTTTCGCCCAGTAGACTTAGAACAGAGCTAATTGATTGCTTTAGTATACCCAATCTTCCGTTCTTCTACCTTGTCTTCAGAGCATGGTCACATTGGAGGGCGTTGTCCGGTTCTAAGCACCTTGAGTTTCTCCTCGATAAGAAGCTCATTACCTCGAAGCCTTCTAAAATTCTCGATGAACTCTACGCCTCTGGAAAGAGGCTTTTTGACTCTGGATCGGTCTCGAGCACGACTAGCCAAGACCCGAAAGAGTCGACGGCCGCCACAGACACTATGGTTTTGCATAAGTCAGACGGCAAAAGAATTGCTCAAGCACTGGATATTCCCGAGATTGATATCGAGTTGGATCGCGCAGTTTGGCAGGTGGAGAGGGCATTGACGGCCGAGAAGGAGCTCAAACAGGAGAAGGCTGATCTCGACGAAGCAAACGCGAAGCCAGATGAAAAGAAGTAAACGGGCTGTACACAAGTTGCACCAAACTCTCCTTTGATTGTACAACATGTAACGGTACATAGCATTAGATTCTAATAGACTCAACTCATACATGGGTTCAATAGAATACTGGAAGGAGAATCAATCGTCAAATCGCATCACGATTGAGGAGGTGGTCCTTTTGATAAACATCCCTCCTTGTGAATGAGCTCATATGCGTTCACTAAAAGCTTCCAAGCCAACTACGTATACGACTAGAATGAATTGAACGATCAAATGTCTGCACGCTCATCAAGTTTTTGTGCTTTCGATCTAGACTCCTTAGAGCTGCCGAGGTTCACACTTACAAATTCTTCATGATATTGCAAAACTTGCAGCCTTTAAAATCAGACCTTAACCTGAGCTTTAAAATAATTCCTCATGATATGTGCTTTTCACAAAGAGCCTCTTTTCATCCAAACTGTTGTTCAGGAGTCTCACTCTCAGGGGTACGTCTCGATAACCGCTTATCGCCGCTTGCGTTAGATTAAGTTTAACCTATCTACTCTCGACTATTTGAAGTCTCCGTACTTGATTACCTCAAGCGCATCCACTCCTTTCTTTCAACGACAATGCCACCTATACTCGAAGATGATGACCACGGAGGTGATACAATTGTTGTGAAAGGTGAATACGGTTCGACGCGTCCCTCCTCACCAGAAAGTCTCTCTCCCGAGATAGAACCCCTTGCTGCGAACCCCGTCGAACAAATCAACCCTCAACAACGCCTCGAATCACCAGAGCCCTACGAAGACACTCCCGCGACAGTAGAGCGACCGAATCTTCAAACTACGCGACAGATTACGCCTATTAGAAGGTCGAAGGCCAACGTCACAACGATGGAGGACAGACTGCATCAGATGCCAGTACTGAGGCCGTTGCCTTGGAGACCAGGAGTAGAGGAAGGCGCAGATATTGAAACGGGAGGGGAGTCGCGCAGGAAGCAGATCAGGTTTGGCTGCTTGCTTGCTACTCGTGGAGAAGTGCAGGTGCCAGGATGCAATTCCTGCGTGAATGGACGGGGCAAGTTCAGTCTATGTGTAGCACTCGATGGCTATTTCAAGGGAGCATGTGCCAGCTGCCAGTTGAGCGGTCGACCTAATCGTTGTTCGATTAAGAAGGAAGACGGTGAGTCTATAGGTGTGTTCATGTTGAAAGCTCAGTTGCTAATTGGGTTGCATAGACGTCATACCTACTTCTGCAGTTGGTACCCCCGGCGGAGATGCCTCTGTCAACAACGGTCAACAAGCTACTCCCTCCAGCGCTCCTCGTTCTTCTGGTCCTCCTAAAAAGCGTAGACGTACGAGTGAAGTGAAACGTGCAAAGGAAGCACAACATCCGAGTCCGAATGGTGTTCCTGGATGGGACCCTCAACCTCCGCAATATCAGCCTCCACAATGGGGCCAGCAGGCACCACAAGCTCAAGAGGTCAATGACATACCACAGAAAACCTGGGCGACTGTCAACCAGCCTCCACCAAAACCACAGGTTCCGAGTAACGGCACTAATGGTAATGGGCATATCCTACGAAATCACTACGTACCATCCACGTCAATGGGCTGGGCGACTGTGAATCAACCACAGCCCCAAGCACAACCCCAAACCCAACCTCAACCACAGGCAGCGCCTTCAGTTCAACAACCTGTTCAGAGACCCACGCAAAATGATGGAGAGAATAACGGAAATGGCACACGGAGAAACACGGAGCAGCAAAGAGAATCTACAATTGGAAATGAAGAAGGATCAGGCGCATTGATCGATAGTCTTCCTAAGAACAAGCAGCGGCAGGTTTACGGTCTAGTGAGCGGGCTACAAGGAGGTATTGAGCATCTACAGCGAGAACTGGACTCATTGAAGAGAGCTCTTGGCATTGATGATGAAAATTAGGAATTTTTAAGATCTAGCCAAAATGTATTGTAACTACTAGCAGAGTACCGGCATCGATGATTTGAATAATGAAAGGAGAGCCTCCGTCCGTGGAGTGGATCTAGATAATGCAAGCCGATAAAGATTTCTCGCGACATCGCGTTTCACGCGTCTTCAACATCACTTTTCTGCACAATGCCTCCAAACATAGAAGACGACCACAATACCGACCAAGAGTCTCCCTTCCCAATCGAATATGAAGATACAATTGATGAATCCTCTTTTAATCACCAATCCACAAGCCATGACTTCCCACACGATTCCTTCTCAAAGGAACCCAAAGACGCTGCCCCAACCTTCCTAGCCCGTCTCGCGCAGCGGCCCATGCAACGCTCTCTCCCATGGCGAGACGGGCAAGAACTTCCTCCGGAGCGCTCAACCGAGAGCCAACGCGTTCAGCAGCGCGGAGCCTGTCTATTAGCCACTCGAGGCAACGTCTCCAACCCCTGCACCCATTGCGCAGCGGGGCGCGGGCGCTTCGCTCACTGCATCACGTTAGGCAATTGGTTTCAGGGAGCTTGCTCCAGTTGTGTATTTGTGAGCAAGGGGAATCGATGCAATCTTCGGCTCCAAAGGGGTAAGTAATCCTTCAATTGGGGCGAACGAGGCTAATGGATGAGCAGGGAAGGTGGATGGAAGAGCTGCGAGGCATCAACCTGCCGAGGAAGGGGGCATGGTTGAGGAACCGAAGCCCAAGAAACGGAAGAGACATACTCCAGTGAGAGACCCTACGATTGTCAACATCATAAACAGATCTGTATGTCAGGACGCTTCGCAACAACCAGCTGCACCCGCAGACTCGGCCCAAATCGCATCCCCAGTTATGGATTCATTGCTGCAAGCTCAGATAGCGAGGGAGGAACCGACTGGTTTATTGGGCTACGTTCCCAATATGGAGAAGAAGCAGAAGAGACATCACAATGCGGACGAGCTGCCCCATATATCCCACGACGGGCTACCACGAGACGACGAATCTTCTAAATGTTTCTCGCTGATGCGGCAAGGACACAACGAATTGCTTAGAGCAGCTGATGTGTCATCGAGTCTTCTCAGTGCTGGCTCACAGGCGCCGCAGAAGCCTAAACAGATGGCAATTAAATACACACTACCAGCAGCGCCTAGGAATTCTCCAGATAAAGGAAGACCGCCAATTCCGCCCATCAACACTCTCCCCAAGTCAAAGCAGCGCCAGATATTTGGACTCATTAGCGGTATCCAAGGGGGCATCGATCATTTGCAAAAGCAGCTGAATCTTCTTCAGTCGTCTCTAGGTATCGAACCTGAGATCAAGGAGAAGAGAGACGCTTAGTTGCGGCTGAGAACCATTATACTTATTTCTTGTTTGAGTATCTTTGCATTTTCGGGGGCCGAACAGGCATTTTGGTCATACAAGTGGCCACCGAGGATCGTTGACCGGAAATAATGATACCAAGGTGAGTCAGGCTAAAGATCCCATAGCACTTGCAAATGGCATGCATCCAGGTTTTAATGGACACAGGAAGCGTGAAGCTCAAATCAGTGGATGAATCCATTGCATGACATGTCTTTGTTTGCTCGGAGCCGGAAGTTTTGTTGGGCACAGCCCCTATATGTCCTACGTCTTGTGAGGTCTTACAATTACTCCTCAAAGCCCGTCATTCTCTTCCAAGAATCAAAAAACAAATACTTGTTGACCACTGCCTTGCCCTTGCACTTGAATTGTGAGGCCACATGGAAGCTTGCAGTTTCACGTTGCACAACTTTGCAGAGTGTACTTGCACATTCTTCGAGACCGCCCTCCTTTGATTTCTGTCTCAAGGAAGTACCAATGGAACAGAAGCCGGAGATTTGAAGACGTTGATCTGCTTGATTGATGAATCTATTGCGGACACTTGTGAGAGCTACCTATTACCGATATTCTCAACTCTAATTACTGAAATAGAAGTTCCGGACATCTCTCCACGAAATCGGCACTGACTTTGATTGAACGATCTGTGTTTTCTGTTTGATCCAGACGGTGCTTGCTCAATACTTGGTACTCAATATTGCAGTAGAAACTCGCGCTGCTTCGACACTCAATTCTTACTTTTGAAGAAGCATCGCTCCCCTTTTGGAATTAGCGATGGCCGCTCTTTGTGTTTTTGGAATGCCCTATATATAAATTTTCATCCAGTTGAACGATCTCACATCCCAATTAGTACAGTATGCTTCGAAGTCAACCATTACTTACTCATTACCTCAGCGATCACAATATTATTTAGCAAACTATCTCGGACGTTTACCCCTCTCCCTCCCCTTTCCTCGTGCTTCCACATTGAGGTTACATCGGCACATTTGTACTCCGTATCGTACCATTCCTCTTGCCCCTTCTTTGCCCACCAATCAGACGCTCTTCGTTAGTCCTTGTTTGGCGGAAGAGGCTTCACGCTTCTGCAAGCTTTTCCTGCCGTGCGATCGATCGGCAAGCATATCCAGCAACTAACGCGCTGAATTGCAGGTGTGGCTATTTTTGCACATGTTGCGTTGGCTTTTAGCGTACGTATTCTATTATATTTCCTCGCGAGAACCCCCCGTCGCTGTAAGATAGGATAAGCGTCCATCTAATGTACAGCTGTACATAAAGGTACGAACGGGTATGCAAGCCTTTGGCGAAGTCCCTCGTATTTCAGCAAGCTCGGTGATTATTGTATGCAACTTTGCATGTGGATACGTATTGATTATTCAACAAATCATATTTGATGGGGCTGGAAAATGGAGAGACATGGGATCTGTCTCTGATAGGAATAAGCTTATCAATTGGACATTGAACAGGCCGTTTTGGGCGGAGCTCATCCGCTGAAAGAGTCCGGCTCGAGGAGCGTTATTTGGCCTTTGCTTGCGCGACTCGACGGATCCAGGCGGGGGAATCCACAGTTCTTACTGTATTTTGACGGAGACACGGCGTAATACTCGCAAACACCAACAATCAAGCTCGATGTCAGCTTCAAAAATGCTTCTACTTAGTGAAGGTCAAAACGTGCATCGTCAAAAAATCTTGGCAACAAAATGCTTAATTGCCACACACAAATCAAGACCTTGAAAAATCGAATTCACGATGCAGATTCGAGGTGTATGCAAGGATCACAACCTGCTGAGGCTGGCCATGCCGTCATTAGCTTCCAACTTAATTTGGAAAGGAACTGGTAGCGTACATCCGAGCGCAAATTGGCATCTGATTCGCCGCTCAGCTTCTCGTCCCACCGACCAACCTCACAGCGTGCGGCTGGTTTATTGCTCAATATGTGCAAGATCGCACCTTATCGAATTAGGCTAGGAAATTACTGGCAACCGTTTGTATCTCAGGCTGGTGCTAGGCCTATTAGATCAGTAGTGAGTCTGTCATGTCACCCGTATCCAGGTAAATCCTGCCCACACTGTTCTCTCCCACTTCCATGCTTCCATTCCTCACCTCACTTGCTCTTTACGGTCGCTTTCGTCACACTCTCGCTCATCAATTCGCTGATTTGGCATTCTACAATCGTTCTGCTATTAAATTACATCCCGATAAGCCAAGTCTTGGTACCAATACGTGTTGGCTTCCTTATCTGTCAATTGTGTGAGCCTTGTTTGTTGAACGCTTCGAAGCCTTACCACGCTACATCTCCCGTATTTGTCGTCGGCATCTTCTCAAATTCGTTATTTGCGCTAAAGATTTCGAAGCTGCCGTCTTTCCATACAGCCACGCGGCTTTGAAGCAATTCGCCTGGAGGACATGGCTATCACTGTCGCTTTCGCCTGATAGATATTTAATTCAGCTGTAGGAAGCCGACATACGATGGCTCCCTTACGAAAAGCACCGAAGCTTCCCCGGTGGGGGAGGGAAATGGTACAAATTGGGGATATGACACAAGCTGGGAGGTCGGAATCGGTACTAGAAGCTGAGAAGGACTCAGCGAAAATACTGTCGCAGTCAACAACACCAAGTTCAACACCAAGCGAAGAACGAAGGGAGAGCTCTAGGCCGATCCTAGGAGCTCAGGCAGATCCGGCAGAAACACGAGAAAGGTCGTCAATACTCAAGCCAACGCGAAGGGACAGCTCAGGTTCGACGTTGCAAAGGAGTGGGTCCAGCATCACACAAGTTGAAAACAATGCTTCGACGTTAAGTTTAAATAGGAGGTCGTCTTACATTCCGGTCGTACCGTCGCCTCTGAATCCTACTTCCTCGCAATCCTCAGTGAGTAGCAACGATGAGAATGCCATTGTTGAGGGAGATGTATCGCCAGTGGAGTCATCGTCGTCTGGCGAGATCCCAAGGCGGCAGAGCACAAGCAATGTTTCAATTATTACACGAGGGAAGAGGAAAAGTAACGTTCTGAGCTCCCCACAACAGCTTCTGCGACAGAAGAAAGCCTCAGTGTTGCGGCCGGGAGAAATGCCACGACCAGAGACACCGAAACATCTCAATGATCTAGGGAGAGACTACTCACGATATCCTCCATCGTGGTCAGATTCGAGACCGCCAGCAAGGCCCCTGCTAGGACAAACAAATTCTAGGGTGCCTTTACTTCGAACAACAACCAACAACCCTTTTAGCGACTCACAAGCGGACCTACAGCAATGTGGCTTTCCAGATGACAGTATAGGGGCATTCGACCCTTACTTTGAGGGAGAGAAAGGCTTCATTCTGTATGAAAATGAAGTGGAGGCAGACGATAAGTGGCACATGCCAGCAGACGACGACGACATCACCTACAAGCCAAATTGGAAAGAGTACTTCAACAGACGGTCAATCGTTTCGGCTGTGGGAGGCGTCTTTCTGATCGTTGGCCTCCTTTGTGTGTTTATTGTTCTACCAGTTCTCACATTCGCAACAAATATATACTTGCCAGGAGGCACAGGGGGAAATGCAACGAAAGTGATCAATTGGGGACCAGCGTGGGCGCACGTTAATAATAATACATACCCGCTGTTGAAGAATGTCAGGACGGGCTTAATCGATCCACACACTCCAGCGAGTGCGAAAACGAGGATCAGTACATTTGATGGTTCAACACTGAACTTGGTGTTCAGCGATGAATTCAACGACGACAACAGGACGTTCTATCCTGGAGATGACCCTTTCTGGACTGCGCCAAACATTTGGTACGGCGCAACTCAGGACATGGAATGGTACGATCCGGTGGCTGTCACGACCGGCGGAGGAACGCTCCAATTAACTTTGGCAGCTTTTGCCAACCATAATCTTGGGTATCAATCAGGAATGCTGAACAGTTGGAATCAGCTGTGCTTCAAGGGGGGCGTTTTTGAGGTTTCCATATCCCTACCAGGTCCTGCTGGAGTTCCAGGCTTGTGGCCAGGTGTTTGGACTATGGGCAATCTTGGTCGACCAGGTTACAAAGCAACGACAGATGGAGTGTGGCCATACACATATAATACCTGCGATGCAGGCATCACGCCCAATCAGTCAGCCCCGGACGGAATGTCGTTCCTCCCAGGCCAGAGACTAAGCTCATGCTCGTGCAAAGGAGAAGACCACCCGAGTCCTGGAACCGGCCGAGGAGCCCCTGAAATCGACATTCTGGAAGCGGCTGTTGAGCCCGCAAACCTCCTTGGAGTCGTGACGCAAAGTTACCAAGTGGCTCCCTTCGACATCTTTTGGCGGCCCAATTCAAACTTCCTTCAAATCCCAAACTATGAGACAACTCAAATGAACGGTTACTGCGGAGGTCCCTATCAGCAAGCTATCAGCGGCACGACAATTTTGAATGACGACTGGTATGACGGCAATGCCTACCAAAAATACGCATTCGAGTACGTTCCGGGGACTTCGACCGGCAAAATCGCTTGGTTCGTAGGTGAAGACCGGTCATTCATGATGGATGGACGGGCTATTGGGCCAAACGGCAATATAGCCGCGCGAGTCGTGTCCGAAGAGCCGATGTCGATGGTGTTGAATTTGGGTCTCTCTGGGGCGTGGGGAGAGGTGGATTTGGCACACTTGAAGTTCCCTACTATCATGCATATCGACTACGTGCGGATCTATCAGAAACCCGGACAGACGAGCATCACCTGTGATCCGCCTGGATATCCTACCACGGAGTGGATTGCAAACCATGGAGAGGCGTATAACAATCCCAATTTGACTGTAAGTCTCCTTTCTGCTGAACGAGATGTGGATAACTTCTAACGATTTTGCAGCTCTGGAATCAGACGAGCTATTCATGGCCGAAGAACACGCTCACAGGGTGTTGAGACTCCTAGCAACTCATATCACCATACTGTTTATTTTTAATTCCTGGTACTAGCCAGTTGGACACACCGATTGACGATTCGAAAAGGGCAATCGGCTTTGGGTTCGGATTTAGATTTCGGCACGGCATCGCAACGACTTGCAACATCTTTACGCACACGTACATAGATCGGGACTCGCCATCTGGGTAACGGCGTTTCGGTCATTTTCATCATTAGGATAGAGGATTAATGAAGGTCGAAAGCACCTTTGCTTGCATATATACATATAACGAACTGGCGTCCGGCATCATTGGACGTGGGATATATACACCTAATCTTGGGAGGATTTTTGCACATATACCATGGAGGATGTCTGGCTGTATATTCTGACTGTCATTTATGATACCATACGAATGACCAATTTGATTGACGATTGAACGTGTTTCTAAAAATTTATTAAAATAAGCCAAAAGAGCTCAGTCTATGTTGGGTTGTAGATTTAACGTTCGAAGTAATCGAAAGCACACGAATTAGAGAACACCGTGTTCAACCCTGAAAGCGTCAAATATCCAAAAACCTGCCCACGAACGAGCAAAACAGTCTTCACTTTCCCTCATCTTCTAGACTCCCCCCAAATCTATTCTAAATGAGAAGTACGTCTGTACGGTTTCTCAGCCTTCTTATCTTCTGTAGGTTGGCCTCTGCAGTTACTCAAGCACCTCCACAGGCATCGGGACAATGTGCACCCGAAGATGTTGAATGCCACCTAGCAAGCCTTGCAAAAGAGCAACACGACTATACAGCCGTGTTTAGCGAGGAAAGAGACTTCACCGACGTCCCATGGCTCGATCTCGAATCCGGCTTGATACGCCTAGATCCTGGCTTGAGTTTGTATACGAACGTCGTCCACTGCTGGCCTAGCGTCGGTGGCATTATCATCGCCGAACGCGTGCACGCCGTCGAACTTGCCTATATCGGCCTTGATCGCTTTCACCCTACCTCTCGCTCCTCTAATGAAACAGAGGAAGACGCGTTTTGCATGCAGCTTCGCAAGATAGGCGGGAAGTGGTGGAGCAGCTACAATGACTTCGAGATGACCACGAGGGCGAAGTGGAGGAAGATGTGGCCTGATGAAAGGGAAGTGCTGTTCCTTGGCTGGCCGGAGCAGGGAGGCGTGTGGGTGTTGAGGTATGATAACTGGAAGATGGTAAGAGGGGATCTTGGGCCCGTTTGGAATGCGCTTAGTATGGAGGAGAGGTGTATGGCTCTTGAGAGGCGGGGGGCTGTGTTTTTTGAAAGGCCCGAGGAGAGTGAAGCTGTGGGGCCATTGTTGAAGGGATTCGGAGAAAGAGAGAAGAGGAGAGATCCCGAAGTCGAGGATGGTGGGTGGTGGGATCATGGGTATGAGTTGTGATAAGGAAACCCGGTAAGCCTTGTGCCCGGCCTCAGTTGGTCCTGGACTGGATTGATCCCCTAGAATTGGATGGTCCTTTGAAAAGACAATGCAGATTCGTAGGCAACGTGCGTTGGAATCTAAGAATCCCAAAAGAATAAAAAATGCTCCACCCTCCAGTTAAACACTTACTGTTGCGATATTTATGAAAAGGTGAGCCTTTATATAAACCCGGTTAACAATGTTTATATTAATTTTGCTATTATTGGCTATTATTCAATATGATTCATTTATCTTTCACCTTCGCTTTATTTGTATTTATTTTGGCTCACTTAGCACCACGGATAAAGCAGTTCTGGGTTTCCAACTTTACGTCCTCGGAGGCCAAAGCCTACTTCAAGTAAACCTCCCAGTTTGCTCGAGGTTTTGGTGTCAAGACGTGGCTTTGAGGTGGCAGACCCACGAGACATGGTCTTTGCTCATTTAGGCTTTGTCGATGTAGCACTTTCGTCTTCAAAAACACAGGCGAGTTATGTGGAGGATGAAATAGTACAAATCGACTACAGGAAGCCAGTAGTGCAGGTATACACTTATGCAGCGAGAAAGTTCTATTCGGCGGTCACGGAACTTGCTTGTTTTATGTCAAGCTCGAAATATTGAACCGTCCTTGC
Source organism: Gamarada debralockiae (assembly GCA_002803225.1). Classification (NCBI taxonomy): domain Eukaryota; kingdom Fungi; phylum Ascomycota; class Leotiomycetes; order Helotiales; family Hyphodiscaceae; genus Gamarada; species Gamarada debralockiae. Next base: position 49,385 of record NXFV01001128.1, on the reverse strand, counting down.
GCAGAGCTAATCTTCCATCCTAGGTTCCTGACTGGATATCAACCTTTCCTGTCAAGCCTTATACCAAGAAGTTTGAAGATCCGCCTGAAGATTCCGAAGGCCGCAGACTGACTGAAAAAGGTCAATGGACCCCAGATCATCCTGTCCATACTATTTGGCCTCAAGATACGTCTGCACTTTTCCTTAGGGTTAGGAAAGGCTAACATACCCAGATATTCCACAGTTTATATACTTCCATTGGCAAGTCGCTTGCGTACTCGACACGTGCCTTGCCCCCCTTTTCTCGCTGACCCTCATTCTCCTGCCCTCCCCACCCTCCATCTCCTTGTAACTAGCGTTACCCATCTACCTAAACATCCCTCGTCACCCCCCGTTCTCTACCGAGGTCGTTTTCTCCTGTCCCTATCCTCAACAGAGTCCCCACCCTTCCCCTAAGCTCTAAAACCCCCCTAGCCCCAACCTCCAATTCGCCCTCTACGCCTTTAAAACCACTTCGGTTTCCAGCATCAACTTCCCTTCATCTCTCCCAAATACTCCATACACCCCCGCTTTCAGAACTACTTCATTTTCTAGCGTCAATTTCCCCCAACTTCAAACCCACCCCAAATCCTAGTCTTACCTTCCTTGTCTATGCTGCTGCTAAGACTATGCAACTTCTTCCCACATCCGTTCCCCTTCGTTTCTATTTCGCCCACAAATCAATGCGAATTTACTCTCAATTCGCAATGTCACATTCACCTCACAGCATTGTGGACGCGGAGACACAATTATAATGTATGTATAAACATCCATAGACTCTATATTCAAAGGCTTGCCTTGCTGGCTCCATCCTATCAAGCTTGCATCACTGCACCATCTATGAGTTCCGCGCCTCAAGGGTCATATAACATCCTCTTAAAACAACCTCCTCCCTGACCAGCCAGAGCTAAAAGACTGGATCCAGCTCCCAAAAGCCAAGTAACCTTGCAGACAATATACAACCAATGCTCCCTCCCCCCTCTTCCTCCTTGCCTTCCGTCAGATCTTCCCCTCCTCCTGATCATCAAGATATAAACATTAATATAGCCAGCCACCTATTGGTCCCGGCTTACTCATGCGGTGCGTGAAAAACAGCATAAAAACGGCCAGCGTACTGGCCTAGTGCGATGCAGAATGAAGAAGGGAAGAAAGTCCAGACCCTATGTACAGTGCGCCAAATGCATGAACACCGTGTGAAAATCTAGAGAAGTCGTGCGCTTGAGGGACCAAAACGCTCATTGTATGCTGCAAACGCCGCTTGTGAATGTTCTACTACTGCTGAAATGGAAAATGTGATGCCGTGGAAAGGTGTATGGAATCGGATCGTGTGAATCGTATATTTTGGTGATTAACGGCGGGGAATACATGCGTGAAATGGGTAAGGACGATCATGGTGTCTTCCCTCTTTTGTTCCGTGTGTTGTCGGTGCCTTCGGGTTCGAACATTGAGCTTAGGCCAGCGAATGTCCAGGATGATGCTGAGGAATGGATGGCTACCAGCCAAGCTGCGATGAAGTTGACGAGGTAGTGCAGCATATAAGCGTAAGTCACTCCGTAGACTGCGGCGTAGATCGCGATGCAGAAGAAGAAGACGCTGGTGAGATGGCGTAGGCGAGATGTAACTCTTGGGACCATCTTGCCACTCGTCAGAGTTTCAACGAGGAGGATGAACGGCATGATAGAAAGGACATTGTGGTGTGATGAGAACGGCGTAAGCCAGTGTACGGCCAGATTATGCACCCACACAACGAGAATGGGTAGATTGATTGGAAGGATCCATAACATGAGGATAAGGATCGAGTGCGCGTAGTTATAAAAATTGAAGTTGGTGTTGGACCGAGCCTCCTTGGCAAATCGAAGAGCACGTGTACAAGTGGCTATCTGTACAAGACACGCAACAAGATAGGCGAATTGATACGGGATAACCGTTGACACCAGCAACAGCAGAATTGCTGTGGTAAGGACCCGCCGCCGCGGAGTTGATGGCGCAAAAGCAGGTGATGGTGCTCTCCTCCGATCATCGTTTCGCAACCATGCTGGTTTGATGCTGAGCCATCCGTACATGATGCTAAACACATGAGTAATTGCAAGGGCTGCGTAATTTATCATGACACATGCTCCCACGCACACCAGACCAATTAGAGGGACCATGAACCAAAAGAATGGATCTTGTGAACCAACTAGGAGGTCGTTCTTGGTGAAGTCGATCTGCGATTCCGTCGCATTCCCTCTCCAGCCCCAGAAGCCGCTCGGAGCGGGCTGAGAAGGCGCTGAGCTTGCTTGTGCCAATGATATAGACAAGCACGTGAGAGCTACAAGTACGAGTGGTAGTGATTGGCGGAGGCACAAGTCCAAACTCTCCGAGAACGACATGAAAATTCCGGTCTCGTCATACACACGGAACTGCTTCCTCAAAACCAGGGCGACGACGAGTAATGGGAAAGCAGCAAACACTGTCCTGTATCGCATATAGAGCTTTCCTAAGCTTCCAGGAATGTCAACCTTCAAGGATATCTTAATACTGGAATTGCATGTAGGATCCGTCCAGAATTGAAGGCTCAGGCCATCTTGGATGGTCTTGTGTTTGAGCGGAGGTGGCATAAAAGGAGACACCCCATGTAAATTGATGTTCGCCTGTTTGACGTTGACAAAGTATTTCGACTCGTAGGGGTCCGAGATATACTGTCGGAGTAATGGAGTGAAAAGCTCTGATTCCTCTCCACAGACTTGACTGCTCATTTCGAGGTTGTACGCCAACAAACTCGAGTGCAATGCCGGAATCTTAACTTCTGCGACCATGGGCCGGGTTGCCGGAAGCTTGATCTTCATCCCGAAGGCCAGCAATCGTCGAAGCCCTAGTGAGCGAACCTTATGAGATTGCACGTTGTCACTGAACTCGGCGATAACCCATCCTGGCATTGGATCAATAGCCTTGTCGACTATAGCAACAAACTGATGATCCAAAATATCCTCCAGGTCGTATTGGAGGTAAGAAAATGGTTGAATCTCCGCCTCTTCATCCAGGTAAAATGGGCGTTTGGTTGTTCTCGTAGACGCTGGTAACGATATGACATCGGAGGCAGCATTTTTGCACGCCAATCTTGTAGATCCAGAGCTATCTCCTGAAAGGTCCATGTTCATGGAGAACAAAGTTGCTGATTGTCCAGGGTGCAAAGGGAAAACGCTGCAGAAGAGGACCTCCAATTTGCCGGAATCGCCTGGCTTATCAAGCCTCTGATCTGTCAAAAGCGTGAATCTCTTGCCCCCTGGCGAGCCTTGCGGGGGAATGGGTAGCAAATGCGCGCGTGGCTTGTGCGACTGGCCAAACTTCCGGAGTGTCAATCGTTCCCCCTGTGCAATTATAGAGTTCGAGTTATCCTCCAAAGTTAGGAGAGTAGTGGGCTCCTTCTGCGACAGCGTCTTCTCAGCGACAGCTTCCATCCCAGTCAAATACCACTTCTTGAAAACTCTCATCCTATCTGCGCGAGGTTTCGTCTGCGCAGGCCGATTAACATCGATAACGTCGTATAATGATCGGACAACAACTTTTCGGAACTGATCGCACCAGAGGATAGCTTGGTGGTCCATCCCCGTCCAGACATTTGGAACTGAGGAAGTGAAAACCGTGAAACCATGGGTATCTGGTACTAAGGACTCCAGACTAGCATAATCTGATGGAACCACGGTATCAAGTCCTCCTCCTGCGATTGATATCAAGGTAACGTGCCACAACGGGTTGTTATTCGCCCACTTTTGTGAATATGCTTGCCTCCAATAGTCGTTGATCTGCTTGTATGTCCTCACAATCTCCGCATCGAAGGAAACAGGGGGTCGTGCATGCGGTGCAGACATGGTAATAATCGTATTTATCGAATTCGACTGGTAATTTGGCATGACCAACATCGTCCGAGCCACTATTCCTCCCATTGAATGCCCCAGTATTATCACAGATGCGGGATCTGGTAGATCGGGGTCTCGTTCGGATCTGCGAGGGTCGTGATAAAGAGACAAAATGTACGCAATCGCCTCGTTCAAGTATTCAGCTTGATCCAACATTGTCTGGCCGTGAAAAGCGGTTATATCCTCGTTGAAGTCGACTGTGAAGAAGTCTAAATTTCGAGCGCCGGCATTGATTGCAGCAGGATCGTGCCGTAAGACATCGTGGAAATAGGTGGCAGCTTCTGCCGCAATGGGCCGGACCTGCTTGTAACTACCAGCATTCCCGGGTATAAAAAGAACAGGAACTCCTTTGACCTGTATGATGATCAGTCAGTGATATCAGTCCCACTGACCGTGTTTCCATACCTTAGTATCCTCATCTACCATCCCTTCCCTGTATAGATAAACCGAATATTTGCTTGCAAAACGTGTATGCTCCGTATCGAAGTCAGAAAGCTTCGCAAACGAAGGCCTCATATATGACATGCGACATCCTTTCGTATCCAACTGCCGGTTGAGGAAAGAGTGTATTATCGCAACCAGACAGAGGGTTGCCAAAGACGTTGTAACGAGTGTGAGGACAGAACATGACCATGGACTTCGGAGTCTCGAGCGACGAACATTCTGTCGAGATTCGGGCATCTTGTCCGCTGCACTGGCCTCTTTCGAGGGTACAGTGATGACAGTAGATCGACTCTTTTCTATTTGCCCATTTCGTGTGAGCGATTCAGATTCAGACGGTTTCCAACTCGTGTTGCTTGGACGTCTACTCCTTGCAGTAGAGGGTCTCTTGTCGGTGCTTTTCCGTCGATCCAACTCGTTTGTTGATGTATGCTGGGCGATTGACGGTCGCGTTGTCGTCTGAAGATTCTTAGGGTTGTTGGATGTCGAATCCCCCCCTGCTCCCTCGAAAGTGGAATTTACGTCCTCATTTGTAGCTGAATCGTCGCCTTCTTCCTCTGCGGCCGATCCAGATGACCGCCTCCGCATCTAAAAGACTTTGTCGGCTGGTCCACTCCGTCGCGACGTTGCAATCGCGTGGTCGATGTTATTGAGAGAAATTGGGGGACAGAAATGTGAAAGTCGCGAAGATTCGAAGGGAGAGTCCCGATAGGCGAGGCAAGTTCTTCCTTGGCTGCGGGCCAGCAACAAAGCACGGTCTTTTGCAGCAGTTTTCTAACGAACGACGGAGCGAGTTAAAATGAACACCGATCTGCAGTCTGAAAGGATCATCAGGATTGAATGTTTCAAGAAAAGGCAGGGTCAACGCAGCCAGAGGGTCAAACATACAATTCTATTACCATACAAGTAACGAATGTGTGGTGGGGAGCGACAGTGAGTTGTGGAAGAGGAAGAGGAAGAGGAGGATTGACACGATCTACGGTCTCATGGCCATGGTAGTTGTTTTGAGGCGGCGGAATTCTGAGGACGGAGCTAGAATTCAATGAGAATTACGAGATGTCACTGTGGTCTATCACACCGCGATTTTGTTTCGATGGCCTGAACGAACGGGATAAGGCCGGTTTATTATTCTTGCCCCCCGGGACGCCGATTCGACTTAGGTACCCTTTCTAGGGTTCAGTTAGTGCTTTCAAATACTGTGTGTGAGCTCTGCAATATTGGTTGCATGTGTGCGACCAAGGATTTTGGAAGAGCTTCTTGAGCATCTGCAGGGGGGCTGTCTTGTTGGACAAGGAGCAAGCCGCTCTGGCACACCTAAATTGGCATCAGAAAGTCAAAGTGCATATGGGGGCGTAACTCTCGCCATTCGATCAGAGCAAGTCAGAGTTTGTCCGCGTGCAGCTAGATCCACCTCAAAAGTCTACAGTAGATGTAAATCTGCAATTCGACCTGTTTCGAGAAAGTGGAGACCTGCGAGTATGAGTGAAAAGAAGGTGGCTGGGCTGCCTCAATCACGTCAGTCAATCTATGCTCCGGAGCCTTGTCAGCCTGGGGAGGAATCGAGGAGGTTGGTAAAGGGTCGGCAATCAAGGGGTGAGCGTCGGCTCGCTCGCGCGTGAGGCTTGGATATAAAATTACATTCATCTAAAACGGAATCGATTTGATTTGAAATTCGGCTGGCAACATCGACTGAATCTCCGTCAAGCCTTGACGTGCATGACCTAGAGTAAGGCGCCTGCGGAGAAGTGATGGTATCTTGGTTTTTCTAGGCTTGGATGAGACCCATATTCAAGAGTACCTCCGAAAAGGCCGAATGAAAGTCTTTTGCACCCACTACTTTGGCGCTGTTTCTAGCTTTCACCTCATGTGAGAGCGGAACAACGAAAGTGGTAGATATTCTGTTGAAGTATGACGATGTACATGAAGCAAAGCAAAAATAATTCGGCGTTGCCGTTGTACCTTCTTCAAGGAGTGGTGTCGTTGCTGTCCAATGAGGATTTACCCGTCATTACACAAGAATCCCATGCTGCCATCGACATCGACGTGGTGGCGTGCATATCGCTATCATGACGTTGCATTCATTCTTATCCTCGCAAATGAGGCATCGGCCTATTCTTCCGCATGCTGTCACAGAAAGGCGCTTGTACGAAGCCATTCTCAGGATGTCTAATGGATTCGCAGATAGAGCTGCAAGACACCGGGAGAACCCCGCGGGAAGCTCTCTCTATCCAGCCATATCCACTATGGTCCGGCTTGGCAAGACCGCGTCCGCATCCTTCATACACTCGAAAACAAGGCACAAACAGGGGACGACACTTCCTCGCACGCCCCCCAACAACATTTCAAATCTCGAACTATCCCTGCAGCCTTGTAGCAACCAGTGACAAAAACTCCAAAGCTCAAAAGGCTCCCATCATCACTCCAAAGTATCAAGCCGAAAGACCACAGCCTTGTATGACGCAGCTGTCTTGTTTCAAGTTATGCGTGAAATACCGGGTGTCGTACCCAGAATAGAAGGAAGTGAGTGTTTATTGGAAGCAGAAGAAGAGAGGTATCATTGATTTCACGATCCCTTTCGAAGCTACGCTTTGTGGCGCACTGTATTCGCGTCTCTGCGTCAACGGAATTTCTTGGCGAAGGGAACACGACATCGACCATGTTTAGGAGGATTTGCTTTATCGTCCAGGTTTGAATCAGGTCTATCTTTCAAAAATAGATCTTAAGATAGTCAATAAATCCTAGGGTAACCTGTATGGTCGATGATCTTGGAGGAGAAGCTCCGACAGCACGTGGAGGTGAGAAGCCGTGAAAAGGGGTGCGGGAGATGCGGGGTGATAAGATAAGATCTCCAGACAGCTTAATTCGAGAAATTCAGCAGTCCTAATCCTCAGGTTCAAGATACTACCATTTGATTGGGATATACATAAGGCTATCTACGGTTATTTGTTTGTCACCAAGAACTTTGAAGACAAGCTCCCACAAATACGTACTGGATGATTGGCGGTCCTTGAAGGGAGAGCTCCCCAACCGTACACCACGTGATTTACCCCTCATGCCACTCGGCCTCATCCTACACCTTCTACAATGTAACGGCTACGCTTTAGAATTCATATACATCTTACTCCTCAGCTTCCATTGAAAAGCTCTCAATCAACTCATACGCAGATGCAGTAACACTTCCCCAAATCTAGATAAACTTCGTCAAATCGGACGTTCTTTTCCCCTTTTATGTTCTAATATCCATCCAACCTTGTTCCACCCTCATCCAGACCAAACAACATCAGCAACGCCAAAATGTCCACCGAACCCAAAGTTCTCGGCAGCCGCTTGTCCGGCAAAGTCGCCATAGTAACAGGAGGCGGATCCGGCTTCGGCGAAGCAATCAGCAAACGTTTCGCAGAAGAAGGCTGCAAAGTCGTCGTAGCAGACCTGGATTCTATTGGCGGCGAACGCGTTGCCACTACGCATCCAAAGAGTATGCATTTCATAAAGATGGATGTGACGAATGAGGAGGATTGGGAGCGTTGCATTGAGAATACGGTGGGTAAATTTGGGAGGTTGGATATTTTGGTTAATAATGCCGGGACGAGTTATAGGAATAAGGTACGTGGGTGAGATATTTTGATGGGGAGAATTGGAGCTAATGTGAGTGACATAGCCCTCGATGGAAGTAATTGAAGATGAGTTCGATAAAGTGTTTGCCGTGAATGTCAAGAGCATCTTCTACGTGAGTAGCTCCCTCTACATCACACCCTTCTCCTCTCACCCGAGCAACTCTAACATCATCTCAGTCCTCGAGACACTTCATTCCCAACCTCATCAATCAAGGTGAAGGAGGTAGCATAATCAACATAGCCTCCATCGGCGCCACACGACCTCGTCCTGGCTTGGTATGGTACAACGCCAGCAAAGCCGCCGTGGCAAATGCTACCAAAGGACTCGCGGCCGAGTACGGCGACAAGAAAATTCGAGTTAACTCAGTTTGTCCTCTTTTGAGTGGCACTGGACTGTAAGTTCCTCTATATCTTCCCCAACCCCGATTCCTTTCCAGATTCGATGACTATTGGAGAGACAAGTGTTGATGAGAACAGATTCGAGACTTTCGTAGGCGTCCCCTTCACCGAAGAAAACGTGAAGAAATTCCTCGGTAACGTGCCTTTGGGAAGACTCACGGACCCGACTGATGTTGCAAATTACTGTTTGTTTTTGGCGAGTGATGAGGCGAAGTTCATTACTGGTACCTGTTTAGAGATTGATGGAGGACGGGGAATTTGAATGGTTAAGCGATTGAAAGGGGGAGAATGTTTGGAGGAAAGGGCTCGAGAAAAGCGTTTCCAGATTGTACGTAAATTTGAACTAGGAACTGGGGAGGTTTGTTCTATAGTTCAATAGCAAAACTTGGCATGTCAGCGAAATGAGGAAAGAATGTTGACAAGTTGCGTCTTCAACTGCCCTCGATGCTGCTTGCAAATTCATCTGTCGTATTCGTCGTCGCTCTAAATGCTCAAATCAAGAAAGGAAAGCTCTATCAAACGCCACCTTTTATTACAATGCAGTCGTCCTGTGTCTATATTCGGTTTTCGTCAACAGTAACCGCCAGTCCAGCTCATCTCCCTCCACTCATCGGGTATATCCAACCTCCCCTTCCGTTCAAATCACGCATCATGTTCCCCTAATTCCCTAACCCTCTCCTCCTCCATCCTCAAAGCATGAGTATACCTAATACTCCATAAGCTCACCACCAACCCCAACAAACATGCTACCACCGTCACTAAATACGCACTCCGATAACACTCCAGACCCTCCGTGCACACCCTTTCACCACCATCCTTCACAATACTATGTCTGTCATACATAATCCCGTAGAACAGATTAAATATATTCCCACTGATAACAGGGGACAGTGTCATGCATCCCCAATTCTGGCTCAGCCCGTGAACGCCAAAGGCTTCGGCGACTAGGGAGGGGAAACAGCCGAAGAGGAAGCCGTACGCGAGACCCGTGAAGCCTGAGACGAGACCGAGATAGTGTGGGTTTTGTATTGAGAGGGCGAAGAGTTGCGCAGTTAGGAAGATTAGGGAGGCGAGGGTTAGGCACCAGAGGCGGGATGCTTTGAGGACTTTGACGAGGAAGTCGGATCCGACGCCTGGATTGATATCAGTTTGTGAGGGAGAGGACGAAGGAAAAGGGGTAAGACTGACCGCTGAGGAGACGTCCTGTAAAGCTGCAGACTGAGAGGATGGAGACGTGCATTGCTTGGCGCTTCATGATGAAGTCTTCCGTTACCGAGTCATCGTAATGGCGCCATAAGGCGGTGGCGTCATTACCAATGTTGCTTTTTCAAGAATTAGTATGGAAAATAATTAGGATAGGGAGTTTGACTTACTTGATAGTCATCAACCCAATGCCAGTTAAAATCCCCATAAGGGCAAACAGTTGCCAAAACTCAACCAGCGGCAACATCTTTAAACCTCGAACATCTACACGATGGGCATGATCCTTAACACTATTCTCAACAGAAACATCACCCGGGCTCGATGACGACGATCTGGACATCAAGGAGGAGGTCTCGTCTGTTTCGGCGCTCAAGGCCTCAGGTGCCTCTGCTCCTACATTTCCATCTTGTTGATTTAAGATGTCTTCGTCTTCGTCGGAAGGGGCAACTGCAAAAGTTGACCTACCAGGTTCGACAATTATGCTCTGTGCACGGTGCTTGCTCTCCGAATTCGTTCGGTGAAGTCGGTTCGAGTTGGATCGGGAGAGGCCGTCGGCTGTGGGAACCGCTGAATAGTGGGGGTGTGGGAGCACTCGGAGGAAGAAGAAGGATATGAACACTAATCCAAATGTCCCGCTGGCTAGTAACATTAGGAAGTCGCCTGTGTTTCCTGGAACGATAATTTGTGCGAATACGGAGAAGAAGAAGGCGCTCAATCCAAACGCGGCCAGAGGAAATGCCGTGGCAGTTCCTCGGTGATGGGGCCAATTCAAGGCGGAGGTCTTGATGGCAGCAGCGAATGCAGCACATCCGCCGAGGCCCGTAAAGAAGGAGAAGAGGCAGAGTAATGGCATCGAGCCCGAACCCTTATCGTACGCCTGGTGTAGGGGGAAGTAGCCCAATGCCAGTAACACAGCTCCCATTATGACAGCAATTCGGGGCCCTTTCGCATCCACCAACATCCCAACAGGTATTCCCAAAGAGTACATCCCCAAATTACCAGAGAGTCCCTAGGCTTGTCAGAATGCAGTTGGAGAACGAGAGTGGGATATCGTACTATCAGGTTCTGCTGTGTTGAGGAGAGCAAGAGCTTCTCCGCGAACTGAGGACCCCATGCCGAATAGACATACTGCTTCTGTCAGCGTTGGCTGTCATAGGACGCGATCCAACATACATTGGTCCCGCATGCCAATGATATAAACGTCGCGGCGATACTCGACACGATCCGCGCTATGTAGAGAGAGCGTTCCGACATGGTGATTGGTGTTGATCCGTCACTTGCGAATCATTGTGAATGACTAGATAGTTATGAGCAGAGGCAGGTCATCCTGTGTGATTGTGGTCCAGGTAAATTGAAAGAAGGATTAATAGAACGAGATTGATTCAACGTTGGACAGGAAATTGTCGGTGTCATTTGAGATAACCCAAGCCATGTTTCATTGACTCGTACGTTATCGCACCCGGCAAAACTATGGCTATCGAGAGACGCTTTTAACGCTAGCGCCGGTAAAACCAAGCCTCAGCAGCCGCGCATCCAAGAACATCTCGTGCCTCTCAACATCCGACCTCCATCATCATAATAATTGCTGTAATTCAACCAGCAGCTTGTCGAGTATATCTTAAAAACAGTTATTCCTGATAGCGGATCGTCAATATGGGCGCTCTACTCTCTATACCGTTACTGGCGGTCCCCAGTATGAGCACAGTACGTCACAGCATCTCAAGACGACTGCCTGATGGACACTGACATTCGTACAGTTAATGACATTCGCGGCCAGCTGTTGCGGAGCAGCTACTTGTTCTGCTGTATGCAGCGCTTGCGGAAAGTGTGGTAACAGGTCAGTTGAATAGGTCTTGATTGGATTCAAAGGCTAATGGTTCTTGTAGCGTTGCCACTCGTATCGCATATGCGCTCATCCTCCTCATAAACTCTATTCTATCGTGGATAATGCTCACGCCATGGGCGATCAAAAAGTTACAACATTTGACGCTCGATTATATGACCATCACTTGCCCGGAAGGAGAGTGCTACGGATGGGTTGCTGTTCACAGAATCAACTGGGCGCTCGGCATCTTCCATCTGATTATGAGCGTTATTCTTCTAGGCGTCAACTCTTCGAAGAATCCTCGAGCTTCTATACAGAACGGATTTTGGGGACCAAAGATCATCGCATGGTTGGCTTTGATTGTCCTGTCCTTCCTCATTCCCGATAAGTTCTTCATGGTGTGGGGTAACTACATTGCCTTCACCGGGGCTACTCTCTTCCTCCTTCTTGGATTGATCCTCCTCGTCGACCTCGCACACACATGGGCGGAATACTGTCTCGAGCAAATTGACACGTACGATTCTCGAGTCTGGAGAGGGGTTTTGATTGGATCAACATTGGGGATGTACGCTGCTTCATTGGCAATGACGATTCTCCAATACGTCTTCTTCGCCCACAGCGGATGCTCTATGAACCAGGCCGCTATCACGATCAACCTCATCCTTCTTCTCATTGTCTCCTTTATTTCAGTTCACCCAGCAGTCCAAGATTTCAACCCTCGAGCCGGGCTCGCCCAATCAGCCATGGTTGCAGTCTACTGCACATACCTCACCATGTCCGCTGTTTCCATGGAGCCTGACGACAAACAATGCAACCCTCTCATCAGAGCCAACGGCACGCGTACCACCACAATCGTTATTGGTGCTATTGTCACCATGCTCACAGTCGCATATACTACCACCAGGGCTGCCACACAATCACTTGCTCTCGGAGCAAAAGGCAAGAAGATCCAGCTTCCCGACGATGACGAGCATGACCTCGTCACTCAGCAACCAGACAGCCGTCGTGAGATGCGGGCTGCAGCTCTCCGTCAAGCCGTCGAAGAAGGCAGTCTTCCCGCTGATGCTCTATTGGACGATGACGAGGAGAGCGACAGTGGAAACACCTCAAAGGACGACGAGAGGACCTCAACTCAATACAGCTACGCCCTATTCCATATAATTTTCTTCCTGGCTACGACATGGGTTGCGACTCTTCTGACGCAGCGAATTGATTCAGACGATCATGAAATTCACGACTTCGAGCCAGTTGGAAGGACGTACTGGGCTAGCTGGGTCAAGATTGTTAGTGCTTGGATCTGCTACGCTATCTATATCTGGACCCTGGTAGCGCCTATTGTGTTGCCAGACAGATTCGACTTTGCTTAGTTGTTTTGGGTATGGGGGGTGTATTGATAGTTGTGTGGATTATTGCATTTGTTCAAGCGAGGATTTTGTAACTTCGCACGCGAAATACAGTTGTCTATGATGCTTCGAAACATTACGAAGACTTGGTGAGTTTCAAAAGTAGATATCACCTAGTGCCCAAAGTGATTAATGAAAGCCGAGCATTGAGACAAAGTACTGTTGTAAAAGTTTTCAAAAACTGCTGTTGACAGTATTGCTCACTATATGCTCAGAGATTGTATGTGAAGTCCAGCCCTGATCTCCTTTCTTACCATTGTCCGTCACCCCCTGATCAACGAGTTCCTGCTTCTTGTTCCTCCATTTCAGAAGCATGTAAACAGCGCCTATGCCTAGGCATGCAACGATCTCCATACCCAGACTACTGGTAATAGCATTGCCTTTGATGTACCTATGCAAGCAACCCACATCAGCATCTATATGAGCGATATCGGAGAGACCAGTGAGAATATACCTCGGACCATCTGTAGACGGATATATTTGGGTTGAGACCAGCCTCGAAATGCTCGCCAACGAAGCGAATAGGGGAACGCCGACACTGCGCTTGTAATCTGGCTTAGGTTGTTTGAATCCCATGTCAAGAGCAGACAATTGTATGCATAAATGCCTGTCTTTTCCTGCTGTCAGTCTCTTTCACGAGGATGTTGAGATGGAGTTGCTCACCTCCTCCACACAGAAACATCGCAAAGTATCTAACTCCAACACTCGAAGTTGCCACGATGAGGATGCAACCAACGAGAACTGGCATGGGCGCGATGAAAATAACCATACCACGCTTCTTAGTGCGGTCTGAAGTGCAGGAGAGGGTGAAGAGCATGACGCATGCGAATATGTAGACGGGGATGGTAAGGTAGTTCGCTTGAAGAGAAGTGTAACTATTCCAAGTCAGCTGGATTCTTCCTAAATTTTTGACAATACTCACCCAAGACCTTGATAATAGTTGGCAAGAAAGTCCCAAATCCAAATAGCGGGATGGAAGAACAAATAGAAGCACTGCGCTTATACAAAATAAACGGATCAGTGAAAGCCATCCTTGTGTAATCCTCGAGAATTTGTTATCGACTTGTAGATAATATCTCATTGCTTCCGAGCCCTCATCATTTCTTGTGCTTCTGAAGTGAGGAACGGCGCTGGCTCTGGATCTTAGGGGGGAAGAACCAAGCCCCTCCACAGATCACAACGCTGATCACTCCAATGATACACAGCCATCTCCACGTCTCATTACCGCGTCTGTTGCCCATCAATTGGATACCATAGGCAACCAGGCCACCCAATGCCCCGGAAAGTCACCATAGGGTACTCAACTCGTTTCGTTTGCTTCTCTCTGGAATGAATCGTGGAGATGACAAATGTCAGGGCCGGGAACAGGCCAGCTTCAAACTTCCGAGTAGAAGTCGCACAACGATAGCTTCTCCATGATTCTTGATATACCCTGTCCGATAATCACTACGCTCCAGCAGATAAAAGTGACAGCCACAACGGAATTTGCTCCATAGCGTTTGACAGCCATGATCCAGGGTGTTTCGAAGATAATGTAGGACACGTTGAATAAGGTTGAAATGTTGCCGCAGTCGTTTCCTACGAAATCGAGATCGGCTTCGAGGCCGAAGAGTTTCGCACTTCCTACGAATTTGTGAAGAGTAATCTTGGAGCGAGAGAAGGGCGATATAGACTAATGTTAGATCGATCGAGATAGGCTATGAGAACTAGAATTGCAAATTGGGGGAGAACGAATTGCCGAGCTTTCCCATCACGCGCTTCTCTAACTCTGGGTCAATGTAAATGTCTTGGGGGTCATCGAGATTTGTCTCGGAATCGTCTGTGGCCCCGGCGAGCTTGACATTGTTAGTGGCAATTTGCTTTTCTTCGTCCATTGTCTCAGAGATCCGTTGCAACGTGAGGAAAGGGCAGTAAGAGTCAGGGAAGAGCGAGAAGATAACAACTGCGCTTAAATGTTTGAGTGACTTAGGATGGGAGTAGCATCGGACATTTGAGCCTGCTTCTTGGCAGCAAAAGCTATAGACTGTGCTCTTGTCCGAAATGCAGACTTATAGCAAGAGATAAGACATCCACTAGGATGCTCTGAGGTAGTTCAATGACGAAGGAGATACAATTTCAAAGCCATGGCATATCACTTGGCCGATGCAGTACCAAATAACCTCCATTGGCTTTGACTTGTCAACACCTTGGTACTAACCGCTCTGATACTAAAAGATGCACATCTTCCTGTGTCAAGGCGGAGTAATAGCTGATTCTAGGACACACTGGAGGAAATCGCTCCGAAAATGGGAGGTTGTTAATTCTTATCTTGCCGTGACCCGCGTAATCGCGCGCTTGGCAGTCGCACTTCTCTTCATCCAAGTGTTAGGTCGTAAGTCCCCTCCCATAACATGACAATTGCAGTTCTGATTAGAGACTATCAACGTAAAGTGGCCCTTATCTCTGATGCCTTCCCTGGTGTAATGGACTCCCTGAACGTGTGACTTGTAGAATTTCTTTCCAAGCCAAACTCAGCCTGTAGGCTTAGAAGTTATATTTTATTGACATTCACTGAAAGGATATTAGCTAGCACCGCTTTATCATGGGGGTCCAGGGCGCTGGAAAAGAAAACAAACATACTTTCACCCCTTCCACAAGAGTATCCGCACTCTCAACTATCACACTCAACCACGGATAGCGCATCAGTACAAGATGTCCTGCGCAGCTCCTCTCAACTGAAGAACTAGAAACCACATCCCTCGATGTTCCCGGAATCATCTCATTCATTGCGAGTGGCCAATATACCAGTGTCCGGGTCCTGAAAGCTTTAATCCATCATGCGACAATCGCTCATCAACTCTTGAGTTGCTGCATGGAGTTTCCATGTCAATCAGCCTTAGTAAAAGCAGAAAAGCTCGATGAGTTCTTCAACTCCAGCGGAGGGAAGACAGTTGGTCCATTACCTGGACTCCCGATTTCTGTTAAAGATCAATGTTGAGTGATCGGGACGGAGACGACCAGTGGATTCGTGGCGAACTCGGGAAAGAAAGATACGAAAGATAGTGGTTTGGTGGAGATTTTTGCAGAATGCGGGTGCCGCTGTCTTTGTAAAGACGAATTTAAGTATAGGTTGCATGTGGGGAGAGACCGTAAGTAAGTCAGGAATTCGGAGAAAGCTGAAAAGGGGACGGAGAAAGAGACTGACAAAATTCAGTATCATTGGAACGACGAGTAACCCATTCAACCCCTCATTCTCATACAGAGATTGAAGTGGTGGAGAGGAAGCTCTTATTGGATTCCACGCAAGTGCTTTAGTGTAGGATCGGATCTGGGTGGCTCTATTAGAAGGTAGGTGAGCAATTGTCGCCAAAAAGAATGAGCTGTTGCCTTCCCTCATCCAGGAATGACGAACGAATTTCAAGCTGACTTCACCCCAAACAGCCCTTCAGCCTCAAGTCCTTTTGGGATTAAGACCATACATCCCATACCACAACATACTCAACTCCATGGAATGCCAAGAACAATCCCCTCAGTCGTCGAGCCAATGTCCCACTTGTCATCCGCTTTGATACTGTTCATAAGGACTATCGCCGCATCTCAACCTTGGCTCGTTGTCCTGAAGTGCCTGCCAATACTATGGCGGGACGACATATTTCAATCAGTGATTTCTGGTAGGAAGCTAAAAATAGGGATCATGGAGCGGGACGGAAACATTCTCCCACAGCCTCCCGTTCGTTGGGCTATGAAGAAGCTGGAACAAACTGAAAGCTGCAGGATATGAAGGATCTCTTGGAGAATCGATCAGAAGGCTGCTTTATCGATTCTACTGCGAGTCTTCTCGTCTGATGCGAGCTAGTTTGGATCTGAAAGCAAAGAGATATCGGATGGGACGAGTGAGCTAGATGGCTATATTAGGAGCATTTATGGCCCAGAGGTTTACAAGGGGCTACCAGTAACTGTACAGGTTATTGGACGAAGGTGGAGGAAGAGAAAGTTCTAGGTGTAAGTGACATCGTTGGAAAAGTTGTTGAAGAAGAGGCCTCAGACAAGAAAGTTTGTACCCTAAATGGATTTGAGAAACATTTGCTACAAACTCCAATCCTTCTAACGTCGTTGAAGATGACTCGACTGCGCATTCACTGACAATAAAAGATCATGCATCAAACTACTCCCAGCGATTGACTTCGTTTTGAAGATGTAGACTACTGGTCGTTGATGTTTGGGAAGGAGCTTCAAATTAATCGAAAGAGCACAAAAATCGACTGAGCGTCTCCACTGAAGATCCAAATTCGGCTTTCAATCTTCAGTCTCGGTGTATCTTGAAAACTCATTCTCCAATTAATGCTGATCGCAGTTGCAGCATGACACGACTTTGTGCGACAACGATAGGAAATTAGATTAAAATTTCCCAAGCTCCACGTAAGGCATGCTTTTGAAATAAAGGAGCAAATTGCCCATATCTCACTACATCGCGCTTGCTGAAAGTAGTTCCACGTATTGACTTCAATAATGGAGGAGAAAAGTAGGTTTGGAGTTATTCCCTAACGAAAGTGACGCCTGACGCGAAGCCACTTCGAAATCGCGTCTCGCCTGCCACTCTTCTCTCAGCAACAAGCAACAAAATGCCATGGCCACCATAAAACCCATAGAAGGCCGGACGGTGAGAACTCGCAATAGGTTTGGAAGCTCGATCCCCAGCTAATCTTTTTACCATTCCAGGTCCACCAAATACAGTCCGGTCAGGTCATCGTCGATCTATGCTCCGTTGTCAAAGAGTTGGTGGAGAACAGTCTCGATGCGGGAGCGACGAGTATAGGTTGGTGACCCAGCAACATGAAGCCGAAAGCTTCTGACCATTTCCTCCACAGAGGTGCGCTTCAAGAATCAAGGGCTTGAGTCGATTGAAGTACAAGATAATGGCGACGGCATTTCCCCGCACAACTATGAGACTTTGGCTCTGAAACACCACACCTCCAAGCTCTCGACATACTCCGACCTCACGACTCTCCAAACCTTCGGCTTTCGCGGTGAAGCGCTATCTTCACTCTGTGCTCTAGCCCACTTCTCCGTCATAACTTGCACGGCGCAAGACGCGCCGAAAGGAACCAAACTCGAATTCGAGGTATCGGGGAAGTTGAAGGGGACGAATGTTGTTGCAGCACAAAAAGGAACGACTGTATCAGTAGAAAATCTGTTCAACAACCTCCCTGTAAGAAGACGAGAACTTGAACGAAATATTAAGAGGGAATGGGGTAGAGTAGTGGCGGTATTGGGTCAATATGCGTGCATTCAGACCGGCATAAAGTTCTCTGTCACCCAGCAGGCCGGTAAAGGCAAGAAGACGACTTTGTTTTCTACGAAGGGAAATCAATCCACGAGGGAGAATATTGTCAATGTTTTTGGTGCGAAGACATTGACAGCCCTGGTTCCCTTGGATCTCAACCTGCAGCTGGAGCCGACCAGTGGCCCAAGTCAAAGACGGAGTACACAAGAAGATGAAGGAAAGAAAGGTATCCGGATTTTGGGTCATATTTCACGCCCAACTTCTGGTGAAGGCCGGCAGACCCCAGACAGACAAATGTTCTTCGTTAATGCTAGACCTTGTGGCTTGCCACAGGTTGCCAAGGCTTTCAACGAAGTTTACAAGGCTTACAATGCTTCGCAGTCGCCCTTCATATTTGCCAACATAGAATTGGACACACATATGTACGACGTTAATGTCAGTCCCGACAAGCGGACCATTTTACTCCACGATCAGACACGCATGTTGGAGAATTTGAAGACTGCTCTTATAGAGCTCTTCGAATCTCAGGATTATACTGTCCCAATCTCGCAGCTACAGGCTCAGAAGCAACCATCGTACAAGCAATTAACGATCAGTCGCGAGAACACTGCGCCGGCGAAGGCTCCACAAACTCATACCGAATCCACTGAGGGTGAAGAATCAGAGGACGACTCTAAGTCATCGAGGAGGAGGGAGCAAAGCACAGACGATGACAGCCAAACCAAACATTATAATCCCAGGTTCAGGCGTGGTGGAGTGCCGAGGGAGTCCATGACCCGTGATGACGGAGCCGCCAGCTCGATCTCCAATTGGCTTGGCCGAAAGGCTGAAGATTGGACAGACCAGCCGGCACAGCAGCCCCGACCGCCCAAATCTGCCGATCAAGGCACTGGGGGCCTCTCTAAAGGGAAGCGTAGGTTCGTTGAGAAGCTAGGAAAGGAGGCCGAGCAATCCAAGGTGCCAGATGACTCTCCGGATGATCCGGACAGCTCCGTCGCTACCAGTCAAGCCTCACATGTTGCTCCTACTCACCAATCGCAAATTCCCGCTCCTAAGTTCGACGAACTGGCTACTGAATCGCAAGGATCCAATGATAATCACGAGGAAGAGGGCTGTAGACCTGAACTTCCGATTCCTGCTCTTCATTCTCCTTCGAAGCTGACGTCGACCATCTCGAACATATTTTCGAGCAGTGCGAGGCCTCAAAGAACGCCCGCGGAAATTGCTACCATCACCATTGGAGACCATACTGTGACAAGTTCAATTGGTACCCCCTGCCCTAAGAGACCACGGACTGACAATGTCACACCCCGCAATACGAGCCGATCGAAGTCTTCTGGCACCCCACTGCTGCCGTTTGGGGGTTCGCTCAGTCAGCGGTTTGCCGCACCAGGTACGATGCAGCAGCCTGCAGCAAGTGAAGAGGGCTCAGACGAGGAGACTGCAAATGATCCTCCATCCCCTCAACCGTTGGAAAGTCCTCCCCAGACTCAAGAAGATACCGGAGAAGAACAGGTGGCTGTCGAACCGCCATCAACCGCAACTGTCGTGAAGGTAGAGGAAATGGACTCCTCAATCCTCAATCCTGAAGTTGATGAAGATGGCGAATATGTTGACGAAGCTACGAAGAAAGCTCTAGAAGAGGCAAAAGTCCAGGAAATGATTCAAGTGGCGGAGAAATCGGCAGCCCAGCCTTTTCAGGAGAACGCTATGCGCACTAAAAGCCTTCTGAAGGGAGGTACGAAGCGAAAAGACACTACGGTGTGCCTTGTTAGGCATCTGAATACCAATACTTCCAAGATCAGTCAACAACTTCGCCTCTTGGACGAAAGGCTCAACAGCTTTCGTAACGCAACTACTGAGAAAGCCCAGGACGAAGCTCTTGATTCGGATACGGCAGAGGAGAAATTGTCTCTGACTATCTCAAAAAGCGACTTCACTAAGATGAAGATCGTTGGGCAGTTCAATCTCGGTTTCATAGTTGCTTCACGATCATCAGCACCCCAGTCGGATGATGGACCTCAGACAGCCGATGACTTGTTCATCATCGATCAGCATGCTTCAGACGAGAAGTACAACTTTGAGCGTCTTCAAGCAACCACTATCGTCCAGTCCCAAAGACTCGTATATCCAAAGACACTTGATCTGACAGCCATGGAGGAGGAAATCGTGATCGAGAATCTGTCGGCCCTCGAGACGAATGGCTTTGTGGTGACAGTTGATCAATCAGGAGAATCACCAATTGGACAACGATGTCAACTTGTTAGCCTCCCACTGAGCCGGGAGACTGCGTTCTCTCTCACGGACCTGGACGAGTTGTTGGCTCTTCTCTCGGAGGCTCCCCCGGGAACAATTCCTCGTCCGTCGAAAGTCAGGAAGATGTTCGCGATGAGAGCTTGTAGGAGTAGTATCATGATCGGACGAACCTTGACACACAAGCAAATGGGCAAAGTAGTCAAGCATCTAGGCGAGCTCGACAAGCCATGGAACTGTCCTCACGGTCGCCCAACCATGAGACATCTATCTGGATTAGGCATCTGGGATGAGCTGGGATGGAAGGAATATGAGGATCCAGAGGATGAAAAGGTTGGCGTTACGGATTGGGCGGGATATATTAGAGAACACCGGGGTAACTCGGAATCGGAATGACCGTGAATGGTCTTCTTTGGGGGGGAGGGGGGAGAGGGGGGGGGAAGCTAGAAAGGCGCTGTGGAGGGTATTTATCACATTCTCATTTTCGTCAATATTTGTACAGAACACCACCTTCGAAAGATACCCAACCCCTAGCATAGTCCTTGCATTCAACCAACCCAATATACGCCAAACATAAACAAACATCAGACTCAAGAACTTCCTCCAAGTCCACTGATCTTCCTGAATCGTGTGCCCCATCCATTTCCAGCCCCTCCTCGTCCCTCTTCAGCTATCTTCCCACTTACATCTCTTCTATCAATCTTAAACCCACCTTTATTTACGAAATCGGTACCGGAAGACACTTGTCTGTTATTCCCAATCATCACAGGAGGAGTTCCAGGTTTCAATTCCCCATAATACTTCGCCTTGAAATTGTCCCTCTGAGGCGAATGCTCGCGGAATCGAGACCCAGTATCCGCAATATCGGTACTAGCTCTATTATTGCTGATCTCAGAGAGAGGAGAATCTCTGCTTGGGAAGTGTTTGTGGCGCGGCGTAGGTGGATTAGCTTCCAATGGGTTGGGCAAGCCGAACGAGATATCTTCTGAGGAATCGAGGTTTTGGTGGAGTGGTTGATACGCCGCTTTCTTTGGGGATGAAGAGCGGCTGGAGCGGTTGGGGAGAGAATCGGCTGTGTACCATGCTTCCGCCATACTGCCCACTTTTCGGGAGGAGCGCATGGAAGAGGTGTCCGAGAGAGGGATTTCGGTGTATGATCCGCGCTTTGGTGGTGTGGATGGTGCTCCGTATCCGGAATTCCGCTTGAGATCGACCATTGAGGAACGAGCGGAGTTGACTTGGTATTGTCTGCTTGGGAGATCGAGACGGCCGTCGCGGGTGGGTGGTGGTGTGGAGCGGTAGGTTGAGAAGGAGTCTGTGGAGAGGGTGCGGGTATGGAGAAAGGGGATAGTCGGGGGACGGGAGAGATCTTCGTATGCGGCTCCTGAGCTGCGTTTGCTTTCCAGTGGGGCGGAGATGCGTTTCTCGGATACGGTGGTGGCAGTTGAGATAGAGGACTTGTTGCGTTTGTGGCGGGACGTGAGATTGTCTTCCAACGGATTCATGTCTGGTGGGAGTTTGGTGATCTTGCGGAATGTGACGGCGAGGTAGAGAGAGACGCCTAGGGAGATGAGATGCAGACCTCCCCCAACGGTTGCTACGTAGAAGACTCCATCTGAGAAGATCGAGGTGAGTGCTTGGTTGGAGAGTAGTGTTGACCATCCACTTTGTTTTGTCATTGCGACTAGCGCACTGAAGGCATAGAACGGCACAATGGAGACGTCGAAGAAGGCTGCGAAGAGCATGTATGAGGCGGATGATGCAGGTGTTCTTCCAGATGGCTTCCTTCCCAGATGATAGACCCCGTAGACTGTGTGTAGGATCGCGACTCCAGGCTATAAAGTTTCAGAGCACGTCGGTATCTTTGAGCTTCAGAGTAACATACCACTATCCTCATGATCCAACCCGCAGCGACATCAACACCCTTTATAAGGATCATCAAGACCAGCAGTCCAATTGCGCACAACATTTCGATGCATCGCAAGACCAATTGGACTATCCTCATCCATTTGATCCATTTCTTGACTGACGGGTTCATTGGCTTCGCATTAATGTTTCCGTAGGGAAGAATGAGGTAAGAACTGCGCTCAACTTAGCAGACACTCCAATTGGCAATGCGCAACAGATGTACGTACTCAGGATGCTGATTGAAAGAAATCAAAGGCCCCTCTTGCTTTGGTTTCGGCGCTTTAGGCGTACGACTTGCGCGAGTGACAGCCTTGGGATCGAAATCATTGAAAGGTCTCGAATTGTCCTGCTTAACAGGATCATAGAGAAAAGGAGGCTGGACTCCCATTGTTGCACAATCAATTGACTAGCTGGTTGGCCCGCAGAGGAGTTCAGGAATGTGGTGAGAAATATGGAGATGATGCTATGGACAAGGGTGGCATTGTGCTCGGTAATAAACGAAAAGATCAACAAAGACAAGGGGCGAGGCAGGCTGCTACAGCAACGAGATCTCGATAAGATATGAATATCCGAAAAAGCCTCATGACGTTCGTGGAACAGGGACAATGAATGGAATTGCTCGACCTTGGATTTGCATACGATGTGCCAATTCTATAACAAAGAAGATCCGCCATGATACGACTGGTTTTGCTCAGCGGCGAGCGTATACTACGAAACCTCGAGCTCATGATGGGAGACCTTTTAGAATGGCAGTTATCGGGTCCGGACCCGCGGGCTTTTACACTGCATATAAAGTAATGTCAAAGATTGAGAATTCGGTGGTGGATATGTATGAGCGTTTACCAGTCCCGTATGGTTTGGTGCGATTTGGTGTTGCTCCGGATCATCCTGAAGTGAAGGTAAATTTCCCAGAATGATGAGATCACAGCAAGAAGCTAAGATATCGTCCAGAACTGCGAGGAGAAATTCGAGGAAGTGGCCGAATCACCGCGTTTCAATTTCGTTGGAAATATATGTATTGGGGACCATAAATCGGCACTACCACTTCGATCACTACTGCCTCACTACGATGCGATTTTATTTGCTTATGGAGCTTCACAAGACCGAACACTCGGAATACCAGGAGAGGATGCACTGAAAGGCATATATTCTGCTCGAGCATTCGTTGGATGGTATAATGGCCTTCCTGAATATGCGGATCTGGAACCAGATCTCATTCAAGGAGAGGAAGCGGTGGTTATCGGCCAGGGAAATGTGGCGCTGGACGTTGCAAGAATCCTTTTGCAGGACCCGGATATTTTGAGAACGACAGATATCACCGAGACTGCTATTGAGACTTTACAGAAGAGTAGGGTGAAGAGAGTGAGGGTTGTTGGAAGAAGAGGGCCTCTACAGGTTGGTTCTTTGGCCTGGGCCTTGATGGAGTGCTAATTGGAGTTTACAGGCTGCATTTACTATCAAAGAGATTCGAGAACTCGTGAAGCTACCATCCGTGGCTTTCCATCCTATAGATGAGTCCTTGATGCCAGAAGATATCTCGAAATTACCGAGACCGCCACGGCGGATTATGGAAATCCTGAAGAAAGGCTCAAGTGCTCCTGTCTCCTCTGCGGCGAAGTCATGGTCACTAGACTTCCGTCTGTCTCCCACGGCTTTCAATCACAGTGGTCCAGCGTCAGATCAGCTGAGCAGTATAACTTTCGAAAAGACGTCTTTGGCACCGAACGCTTTTGATCCTGCAGCAAAAGCTGTAGGAACGGGTGAATTGGTTGATGTTCCGTCCTCGTTGGCTTTCCGCTCTATAGGATACAAGTCAGAAGGCCTACCAGGGTTCCCTGAACTAGGTGTGCCATTCAATGACCGTCTTGGAATAATACCGAATGATCAATTTGGTCGTGTAATCGACGACAATGAGGGCTGGTCAGAATCTGGCACTGCCGAACATATTCCTGGAATGTATTGTGCTGGATGGGTCAAAAGGGGGCCTACTGGAGTCATAGCAAGCACCATGCAAGATGCCTTCTCAACTGCAGATGCAATCACCGAGGATTGGTATTCGCATGTTCCATTCCTCAACCAAGGTGACGGCACTGGTCAAGGTTGGGAAGGAGTGAAAGAAGAAGCTGAAAAGATGGGCTGCAGACGAGTGAGCTGGCAAGACTGGCAAAAAATCGATGCCGTCGAAAAAGGAAGAGGCCAATCCAAAGGAAAGGAGAGAGAGAAATTCACGCGAATAGAAGACATGCTAGCGGTTCTGGACTGAGCGTGAGCATAAATTCGTGTATGTACTGTACATTATTGCTTGTTGAGCTTCTCTGTAAGCTCAGGCACCTTATCAAACAAATCTCCCACGAGTCCAACATCCGCAACTTGGAAGATGGGTGCATCGGCATCCTTGTTGATTGCTGCGATGACCTTACTGTCCTTCATTCCTGCCAAATGCTGAATAGCACCTGAGATGCCTGCGCAGAGATATAACTGTGGAGCCACAACCTTTCCAGTTTGTCCAACTTGTAAACTGTTGTCGGCGTACCCACTGTCAACCGCTGCTCTTGAAGCTCCGACTGCTGCTCCTAATGCATCTGCCAGTGGTAGCATGATTCGGTCGAATTCCTCCTTTGACTTCAATCCTCGACCTCCTGAGACTACCTTGCTAGCAGTTGCCAAATCCGGTCTATCCGACTTTGCGAGGTTCTCTGATACCCACTCCATAGACGCCTCTGCCTTAGGATCCACACCATCCTCGATTGAAGCGGAACCTCCCTCCGCCTCTGCTGCAGCAAATGCCGTTCCTCTAATGGTGATGATCTTGATATCGTCGGATGACTCGACTGTGGCAATTGCGTTGCCAGCGTAGATTGGTCGGATGAAGGTCTTCTCGTTCTCAATTGCTGTAATGTCGGATATTTGTTGGACGTCTAATAAAGCCGCAACTCTGGGCATGAGGTTCTTGCCAAATGCTGTGTGGCCTGCGATGATGTGTGTATACCCGCCCTTCTTGATGTTTTCTACCAATAATGGAGCAAAGTTTTCTGGTAACCCCTGAGAAGCTGTCAGTCAATACGCATTCCAAGAAGGTCAACTCAGAGACACACTTTGTCATAGGCCCCATTGTCTACTGCAATAACCTTCTCAATTCCTGCAACTTTTGCTGCCTCCTCTGCAACGCCTTTGATGTTACTTCCTGCCACGAATCCTGTAATCGAGCCTCCTAATTTTTGTGCTGCAGTGACCGCGCCCAGTGAACCGTGGTTAAGTTTGCCATCTCTTTGTTCTAAGACTGCAAGGGAAGATAATAATCGTGCGAGGGCAGAGAGGGAAGCAACAGGCGTAGGACAAGTCCTTGCTCTCAATTGAGTACGCGCCTGGCGGAGAATGGAATGGCCGGCTCTCGAAATCATTTTGATTGTTGATTTTGCGGAGAAGACAAAACAGACATCATCGCAAACGTCCACTTGAGGATCGGCTTCTAGCGGGTATCTATCCCGAGGTTAAGCAAGCACGGACCGGATCTTGCGGCCCTAAACTTAAGGCGTCAACAAGGCACCAAAAAGTCACAATAACGATTCGTTTTTGTCCAGAACGCGAGGATCGCGAAGTTGAACTTCTAAAAGGTCATCGACGACATCTAACAGACGCGCCCACATCCACGAACTGACCAAACGCGGTCACAACCATTGGCCCACGGATCACTGCGCAAGCATTTCTGGATCCAGTCAACGTGTATGAACCATTTTTGATCGATTTTACGTCTCTTGCGACTCCTGTGCAAATACAGACGAGCTTCAGTTAAACACCCAGCTTTTTGCGCCAACTCGAATTACTCTCACCTCCAACTGTTTCCAATATGGATAACGATTCAATGAACTTTGGCTCGGAAACCGCTGGCGCCACTCCGGATGCTGATTCAATTCTTGCGCAACCTCCGCTTCAAGGGGAGTCTCCGCAGGAGGGTCAGGGAGAAAGCCAAGCCGCTGAAAGTATATGCCATCATTTGTTCTTGATTTGATATTAATGCAACTCACTAACATCTTCCAGCTTCTGATATTGCCATGACCGAAGGTGGAGCCAATACGACTACTGAGATCAAGAATGACACATCCTCCGACCTTGCTCTAACATCAGACAATCCTCTCGACGCGCCTGATGCACCGCGCCGTGAAGGAGATGAAACAAAGGATGAGGAGATGGGCGACGCCCAGGATGAGATGAAGGATGGACAAGGAGTTGAGGGCGAAGCCGCGACAGAGAATGGTACTGCGGAGAGCCAAGTCGAGAAGACGAAAGCTTCAATCGAATCTTCAGCGCGCGAACACCTCATCTCACAAACACACTCAATCATCCTCCCAAGTTACAGCACATGGTTCGACATGCACAAGATTAATGCTATCGAACGAAAAGCGCTTCCTGAATTTTTCAACAACCGAAATCGAAGCAAGACGCCTGCCATATACAAAGATTACAGAGACTTCATGATCAACACATATCGTCTTAATCCTATTGAGTATTTGACAGTGACGGCTTGTCGAAGAAATTTGGCTGGAGATGTCTGCGCAATCATGCGGGTTCACGCTTTCCTTGAGCAATGGGGTCTGATTAATTATCAGGTATGCTTTGAAAGGCACAAACTTTAGGACTCTTATAACTAATCAAATTCTAGGTTGATCAAGATAACAGACCTTCTAATGTCGGCCCGCCCTTCACCGGACACTTCAAAGTCATTTGTGACACTCCTCGCGGTCTCCAGCCATGGCAGCCTGCTGCGGATTCAGTTGTCCAAGAGGGAAAGAAGCATGCGGACACCGAGACTAAAGCTACTGCTGGACCTGTGTCAAAGTCCGATTTGAACCTTGAAGTTGGTCGAAACATTTATGAGCCAACTGCAAGAGAGAACAAGCTCAACAAGACTGAAAAGCAAGCCAACGGCGATGCGCCCACAACAAACGGCACATCTGATTCAGGTCCAAAGACCATCGAAGATGTTGTCAAACCGCCCATCTCAAAGATCAACTGCTTCTCTTGCGGTATTGATTGCACCCGTGTCCACTACCATAATTCGCAAACCGACCAGGCAACTACAGCAAGCAAAATCAAATACGACCTCTGCCCGAACTGCTATACTGAAGGACGGATGCCATCAAACCACAACCAATCGCTATATGTCAAGATTGAGAATCCTACATATTCGAGTGTCCCCGACCGCGATTCCCCATGGAGTGACGGCGAGATCCTTCGACTTCTGGAAGCTCTGGAGCGGTACGACGAAAATTGGGATGAAATTGCCGACTACGTTGGCACGCGGACGAAGGAAGAATGTGTTGTCAAATTCCTCCAATTCGAGATTGAAGACAAATATCTTGATGCGGAGCCTATTAAGCCATCAACAGGAATCAGCATGTTGGGCTCACAGCAAGGGCATCTTCCATTCAGCCAAGCCGATAATCCAGTTATGTCTGTCATCGGTTTCCTTGCCAGTCTCACTGAGCCAAGCGTAACTGCAGCAGCAGCCAACAAGACAGTGGAGGCCATGAAGCAAAGCTTGCGCAACCAATTGGAGAAAGCCCAACCATCCGAGAAGGGCAAGGAGAAGGAGGGAGACTCGATGGAGGTTGACGTCCGACAAGAGACAACTACCACGACTACCACGACAACCACACATTCCGTCAGTACTCTGGCCACAATCCCACTTGCAACCATTGCTGCTCGGGCTGGAGGACTGGCATCACACGAAGAGCGAGAGATGACGCGCCTCGTATCAGGTGCAGTGAACGCTACACTTGAGAAATTCCAACTCAAGCTAAAGCAATTCGACGAGATGGAGCAAATTCTGCAAGCCGAGCGCCGAGAGCTAGAGCGAGGTCGTCAACAACTCTTCTTGGACCGCCTAGCTTTCAAGAAGCGTGTTCACGATGTTCAGGAAGGACTTCGAACTGCTGCTGCTACAGGAGGCGAACAAGGTATTAGGATGGCTCAAGACGTTATGGCTGGAAGCGAGAAGTTGTCATTCCAGGGAGTAGCTGTGGGTTCAGGAAGTGTTCAGCCTTTGAGTGCTGAGGGCCAAATAAAGAGCTATGATATTTGAGGGGAAGATGGGGATGGAGGATGGTGTAATCAGGCTGGCGTCTTTGGGGTTGAATATGGAGAAGGAATGCGCTTAGCATCCTTGTATGAGTTTTCTTGCGATCATTAAGGAGGGAACTTTCACGGAATTTTCTGTCTGTATTCTTAGAAAATTAAAGTCAATTAGATGTCTTCATGTCTCATGTGCTTGGTTGTATTGCTAAACTATGAGCTTCCATCATCCGAGTCCTGGAGGTCTGATAGGTCTTGAGCATGAGCTGTATCCTTAGACGTCGGGGATGGAGACACGAGAGGTCGATATTCGGCTTGGTGTCCCTCGTCGACTGGCTCATCCTCGCTTTACTCTTGATGTTCGCCACGATCAATGTGATCATCGTCCTCCTGGTCCTCATTTTGATCTTCAAAACCGCCTTGGACTTTGTCATGACCCTCGTTTCTTTCGTAGTTTGAATCAATATGCGCGTCTTCCCACTCTTGGTTTTCGAAGTGGTCCTGGCCTTCGTCTCTCTCGACATCTTGCTCACCCCAATCGTCTCGCTCTTGGCTATGTGCCTCGTCCCCATCCTCATTCGAGCCGGTAGACGATTCTACTTCCTCATTATCTGTAGAATCTAGATCTCGTGCAGCACAGGCCCTCTCCATACGTCTCTTTGCCCTCCGCGAAAACCTCTTCCTGTTCCTATCAAACTCCTCCCCAAGAATAGGCGTATCCAACGTCTCCCATTGACTCCGATACTCCACATGATCCCTCCAGTTCCCTTGTTCGGCCATATCATCTCTGAAGACGCCTTTGGGCGCCTTCGGCAAATCTATTGGTTCAGGCTTGATATCAAAGGGTGCCGTCTGTCTCAAGAGCGTCCATAGCCGTTGTTCCTCGAAGCGGCTTGCCTCATTGTCGAACGCTTCAACATATTTCTCTTGAGCACGCTCGGCCTCCTTCCTTGCTCTGGCCTTCTGCAGCAGGCGTTCTCGGCGTGACTTAGATGATGTCGCTTCGCCTTCTGTGAGGTAGTCCGTGAGATCGCCATCAGAAGCATCTGCGCTGCTCGTATAGTCAGATTCATGGCCAAGCAGCGAGTCATTGTCTGACCCATAATCCTCTGAGTACGATGGTGATTCTGTCGCTTCCTCTGGATCGCGATCGGCGTCGGACTGAGCGGCACGGTTGGCAAAGCGCTCATGGCGACTCACAGACCTTGATCGAGAACGTTCTCTGATTTCACGGAGAGTCGTTTCTACTTCCTCGTAGGACATGAAAGAGCTCCACCCTTCGTCAAAAATCTTCAAGTGGCATCTCCTCGCGGACATAATCCAAAAATCTCTGCTGTTCATCTTGAGTCCAAGGATTTTCACAGCAGCCTCCACATCGTCCTGATTGACATCCGCATGCTTAATAGTCTTGGAGCCCATCGCACGCTGCCTTGACATAGTGCAAAATAGCGTAGTCAAAATAAGTCGTTTTGTGATATTGACAGTCAGAGAATGGAAATCTTCGAATGCAGTAGCTCGAATAGCAGGTGCTTCGTCCGGTTCAGCTATAGTTTCCCAATTATCTTCTTCGGTATCCGGATTCATGAAGATTCTCCGTGAGAGCTCCAGCCAATTCCTAAGATGCAAAAGATTGGCTGCTGGCAGGACGTCCTCTATCTTGCGCCTGCCTGCTTCATCCTTTCGCTGTCTTTCAAGACGTTTACTAGCGTCTGAATTGAGCAGCCATAGATCTCCCCATTTCTCCTCTTCGACTTCCTCCTCAGAACGTTCTTGGCGGGAGGCTAGAGCGTCTCCAGCTCTTTCCAGGAGGCCGCAGCATTCGTCGCTGATTTCGATTGCGGCTGGAAGCTTTGTGAATCCCAGAAGTTTGTTGGACCTCTCCATCATTCCTTGGTGCAATAGCTGAATGTACTCATGTGCTTCGAGTTCTGACTTGGTCTCAATTCGACATGCTATTTCTCGAACATTGTCCCTGCCTAGCCGTGACAGGGCGGAGAAAAATAGATCTTTCTCCTTCGATGTCCATATCGACGAACCAATCTGAGTGTCACCAAGCGGAACTTGATCCTCGGAAAGAGATCTAGCCACAGCATCATGAATATCGACATTCAAAAGTTCACGGTACTCGTTGTTGTACCACGACTTCAGACGCTTCGCTCTGACCTGACTAGGTGGTTTAACCGCTTTCCGCTTTGACTGGGTGCCAGCGGCGTGCCTCGTTGGCGATCTGATATCTGTCGGTGATTGAGGTTCCTGGAACGTCGCAGCCCATTCGGATGCAGCCCGCTGCCTTTCCTCTCGTTGCGAAGCTGTGCTCGAGCCTCGTGATCTCTCGTCTAGTTCTGAAACATCCTGATCACGAGATGAGTCTCTAGCCTTCTTGCTCCTACTCCTTCTCCTGTCTCTTCTCGTGATCGAGTTTGCTCTGGCAGAACGAGAGGCCTGGTGTTCGTCTTGCGAAGAGAATTGTTCTTCTATATCAGATTCTTCATAGGCTGATCCAGAATCTTCTTCGGGAAGCCGTAGTTCTGCTTCTAATCTATCCAGACCTTCAGTCTCCATATTTTGGTCTTTGACCTTTCTTCAGGCGCGTTCTGTGGAGTGTATGAATCTGTCGTCCTGTCCACATATTCTCTAGTGAGACCGTAAAAAACAAGTCCAGAGCAGGGGTAAAATCGCGGAAATGCAGAAATGCTAGGGAGATCTGAATCCAACGAGTACTTTGAGAAACCCAGATGACTCCTTCAACTATTTTCAGTACTTCCAGTCGCTTGAAATTGGCTGTTAGTTTGATTGATAAAATTTGTGAAATAATGGCAGTTAAAAGTAAAAATGAACAGGGATTCGCGTTCGGTTCGGCGCGGCAAAAATTGCAGCCTCGCCCGCAGCACGGACGTCATTTCCACACCACGCTCCGTTCGCGATGAGGCTGATGAACCATATACATCATGCCACCGGCCTCGAGAGGATGGATAGGATTGTTCCGGAGGTGGAGCTCATCCTCTACTCCTCTGTGTTTCCGCCAACTCGCAACAGCCTCGTCCAGCATCCAGACTGTTGCCAACCCCCCTTTGAAGATCCGGCTCCGTCAATATCAAGAAGAATGCATTCAAGCAGTGATAGCCAACCTTAAAAAGGGTCATAAACGCCTTGGGGTCTCGCTGGCTACTGGTGCAGGTAAAACGGTAAGTAATTTCTTCATTGTTGAAAATACAGCTTGCTGATCTTTACAAGGTTATTTTCACCCAACTCATCGACCGTATTGAGCCCCCTTCCGAAGCCGCCAATCGAACTCTGATTCTCGCACATCGGCAGGAATTGGTTGAGCAGGCTGCCCGGCATTGCACAAATGCGTACCCTACGAAGACCGTCGAGATCGAGATGGGCTCGATGCACTCCAGCGGATCTGCAGACATCACAGTGGCCAGCATTCAAAGCATCATATCCGGCGACCGCATGTCCAAGTTCGACCCTAGCAGATTCAAACTCATTCTTGTCGACGAAGCACATCATATCGTGGCATCTAGTTATATGAAGACGTTGGAATATTTTGGACTGTCGAAAGCGCAACCAACCTCCCCTGCTTTGGTTGGCGTGTCGGCTACTCTGTCACGATTCGATGGGATGAGATTGGGTGCAGCTATCGATCAGATCGTCTACCATAAGGACTACATAGATATGATTGGAGAGAAATGGCTTTCGGATGTTATATTTACAACGGTTCAGTCGAAAGCAGACATATCCAGGGTCAGGAAGGGAGCCAATGGCGATTTTCAACCCGGAGAATTGTCTCAAGTGGTCAACACAGAGCAGATAAACGAAATCACAGTTCGAAGCTGGCTTGCAAAGGCCCAAGGGAGGAAGTCGACCCTGGTATTCTGTGTTGATCTGGCGCATGTGGCTGGATTGACCAATACATTTCGACAGCATGGCATAGAAGCTCAATTTGTTACGGGCGATACCCCAAAACCTGAGAGAAGCGCACGTCTCGATGCTTTTCGGCGAGGAGAATTTCCGGTGCTTGTGAATTGTGGGGTATTCACAGAAGGGACGGATATTCCAAACACAGATTGCGTGTTGCTCGCACGCCCAACCAAGTCTCGCAATCTCCTCGTCCAAATGATCGGTCGAGGTATGAGACTGCATCCGGAAAAGCAAAACTGCCATATCATCGACATGGTTGCGAGTCTTGAGACTGGCGTCGTGACAACCCCGACCCTTTTCGGGCTTGACCCTTCAGAACTTGTTGAAGAAGCTAAGATAGAGGACATGAGGGAGAAGAAGGATCGTCAAGAGAAAGAAGAGTTACGAGTGCAGAATGCCAAATCAGCAAACACGATTTCGGCACCAGTTCCTCGGACTGTCACATTCACTGATTACGATTCTGTCTTCGACTTGATTGCAGACACATCGGAAGATCTGAATATCAGAGCTATGTCGCCATATGCATGGGTATGCGTTGCCCAAGACAAATACGTACTGGCTAATTCAAGTGGTTCGTATCTGAGAATAGAGAAAGATGCTGAGGCGGCCAATGAGGGATACCTTGTTACGGAAACAGCGGTACTCAATCGGTCGCCATCCAAGCTCTCCAAAGCACCTTTCATGAAGCCTCGTCAAATCGCCCGAGCCATCACATTTGCAGATGCCCTCCACGCAGCGGATACATTTGCTCAAGCGAAATATCCATTTCAATTTATATCCCGGAATCAAGCGTGGAGGAATCGACCTGCGAGTGAAGGCCAGCTCATGTTTCTCAATAAAATTCGGTCGAAGGATGATCAGTTGACGGCTGAGGATCTCACGAAGGGGAAGGCGGTTGATATGATTACGAAACTCAAACATGGTGCGCGGGGCAGATTCGCAAGTATTGAAGCGGACCGGAGGAGACTGGATAGGATGAAACTCAAGATTGAGCAGGAACAGGCACTTAAGGAAAGGGAGCAGGTCAGTGTGGGGCCTCTGATGGATTGAGCTCGAGGTCAGTCATGGATTCTCAAGTCCTTTGTATTATTCTGGATACCCTTGGCCTTTGCAAGTTTCGACGCATTCTGTTTTGACAGAGGATAAATGAGATGCGTGAATGAGACATAGATGTATTTATCCGGGAAGTATAGACCCGTAAACACACTTAAGGCACCATTCTTCAAGTCCTCGAATCCTTCCCGTGCTCCGATTCTGTAGAATGTTGGACGTTGTTCCATCGATGCTTCTGCGTTCTCAATGCAAGGCATGGCTGCTGTTATCGTGACATCCTTGCCCAAGCTCTTGTCCTATCCAGTGGTCTTGGTTCACAGTCAGCATAGACGTGCTCAAATTGCAGTGCACCGTCTCCTTCGCTCGACCGGGATAGTAACATTCGATGTGATGCCATGTGGCGCAGTTCTCGCAGTAGGTCTCATTCCGTCGAGCGAGGAGTTCGAGCAGATACACTTGATCCTGTATTCGCCGAAACAGAAGACTCCAATATTTTCACAGGCAGACTTCATCGAACACATCCCACCCGGAGCCCCAATCACCCCAGAAGATCGAGACACCTGCGGCTCATACTTATCCGAGCAGTTCCCTGCTAATGATTATGAGGAGCCATGGAAGGCCTTCAATAAGATCATGAATGATATGCTCTATTTGGAGGAGCTTTCTCAAGGATATAATCATAAACCGAATCCAGAGGAGTCGGCCTGGGACCTTCAATTCCATGACTATTCCCACACGTGGAGAAAGCTTGGTCGGAGAGGCGGATGGTGGAAGTGCGGAGATGATGAGGATGCAAGAGATGTCGAGGGAGGTTGCCATGTATGCCATAATGAGAAAGTCGAAACGGCTCGAGTTTCTGAGGTATGTGCAAGGCCAAAATCTGGAGAGTTTTTGGAGTCGTTTAAACGCAATGGATGAATCATACACATGCTAACTTCTCTTAGGCTACTAATAGAGGCAGATCTGTTGCAGAACGCCTCGCTTCTCTCCATGATTTTATTGACTATCATGTGAGGGAAGGCAGCGAAAGAGACAAAGCCATCGTTCTTGCGCAGACTCGAGCAGAAGGGTACCCACAATACCTAGGTCCTAGGACAGTTGAAGAGCAACTTTAGGAATCCGGCTGTGGGTCGAACTGCATCGATGTCGACCATACACACTCATTACTCAATGGAGACCACATCTTCATCGGTCGGATGTTGCTCACCACTCAGGGGCCATTCCCCGGTTAGACGCCGAAGAGAGGGAGTGATTCGGGGATAATACGCTGTGAGGAAGGTCCCATAAGGAGTTTGTTGCTTTTACGATACCAAAAGGCTGGCTGGGCGTTGACGTCATGATTGGTGGCATGGCATGGTGGCATCGAGATATTGCCCTTCCCACTCTTAAACTTGTGTACACGAATAGAATTATGAAAACAATTTTCTATGAACGATTGACCTATCTGTTCCCTCTCTTGAAGTCGTCAACCACGCCTGTCCCAGACTCTGCCAAGATTGAATATTTATGCGTTTATGCGGGGTTCATTGTGACTGACCATTCTAAGAGGTTGCGGTTTTCAAAAAAGAACAATGCAATCCGAATAGTTCCCTGATAAAAATTAAGCTCTCAGAACATACCCTTCCAGATTTGTTGCTTCCCTCAGTATCCAATGGAAAGAGCACCATCCGAATGTAACCCTCAATATTCCAAAACCTCGTTCTTCGCATCCCAAAATCACTATGATTTCTTTCCTTCCCCTCTCTCCTTTCCCCCGAATCGAAGCTGAAGAGCCTCTCTAAATCTAAGCTCGTTTCTCAAGTCCCAATTTTCTATTCGTCTCGTCAGCATCCATTCTTACCCCCTTCTCCTCAATATCACGTACCTGCCAGAATTCTGTTCTCATCCAAAATCCACTTAAAGTCAACAATAGAGATATTCGCATTCACATTCACTATTTTCAAAGCCACATTCTCAGTTCTCAACGCAATAATCTCCTGGTGTGCTCGTCGGGCGTTATTTTCGTAGAACAAGGAAGTTTCGCAATAGGATGTGTAGGCTGTGAGTCCTATGGCGGCGGGAATTGCGGATGGCGGGTTTGCGAGATTTGGCATTTTGCCAGGCGCTGGCTATGAGGAATGACATGTGTTTGGTGTTCGTCTTCTGCGTCGGAGGTGTGTGAGAGTGAGAGTAATGAGATGGGTGATGTTTGGTGGTAATTTATTCCCGGGACTGAAGGATTTAGTAACTAGGATGGTGAATAAATTTATTTTGAATAAGATAGAGCGTATCAGGCGAAGGGAGTGTTAGGTAGGGTAGGGAATTCATCACGTGATTAGGTTTGGAAATAGGGGGTTCAGTTACATCAATCGCGTCACATCCCAAAGCTCTCCTGAGTTATCAGTACGAACTAACCAGACGCAGGTCAATGCTCTGACTTGTTACTTTACGAGGGCGCCACAACATTTACACTCTTAACCAGCCCCTCAATCCGGCGAGTCTTATACCCATTAACCACCGTAGCCTGACAACCACCCTGCGCAAGTATACCAACAAAAGTGTCTTTTGCACATCCAGCAATACCATAAGCATACCATTCCCATCCTTGAGGGATTGAGCCCATAGTTGTGTGGACGGATGCGACTGTCTCGTCCGGGAAGTCGAAACAAACTGTATTGAGGACTTCTGCTGTCTTGATGAAACCTTGGCAGAGGGTTTTGTTGTAGAGTGAGATTGGGTATTGTGCTGGAACATCGGCGGCAGAAGTTGGGGATGCTGAGAGGAGAATGGGTAGGAAGGTGAGGGCGAGGGTGGTGAACTTTTGAAGTGTTAGCGAATTTCTTCGGTAGAGGGAAGGGGACTTGCCACTTTGGGAAACATGGTAGGGTGTTCCTGAGGATTGACTTGAGATGAAATCGACGATTAACAATATTGATAATAAAATAGTGAGGAATGAAGCAATACTTATATATTCCGAGGGGTAAAACAAGTTGAGATGGGAATGAAGACATGTTCGTGCGACGTAACACAAAGCCACGAAATATTCTCCCGGCATGGCTAAATCAGTAGATTTGAAATTTTGCATGAAATACGACTTTCGTGTAACTTGAAAAGTTTCCTGGATGGGTTGTCGGAGAATCATCGCCCGTATTACTTTACTTTGTTGCTACTATCTTGTATTCCTGGACTTTTAGTATACGGAGAGGGGAGAAAATTGCGTACTAAGATTTGAAGGCGAGGCCGTCACGTACTTTTCAGCCTTTTCATTCTTTTCTCTGCCTATTCCAAAAAGTTCCAGGAGTGGCAGGGTCATCGTCACTCTCTATCGTCTTAATTTGTTTGCACGCCTTTTGGTGCATAAAATCTCTATGACAAACAAGACCAAGAGAACCAGGTAGATGACCTCGAAACACATGATGAAGAAACAGGGAAACATGAGAGCAATGAGAAGTGGGAGATTAGCAAAGGTGCAAGACCTAGGATCTGGGATTGAGACTTACCTGTTGACAGATTGCCCAAGTTGTACTTAAATATGTAGTAGACTGCGATCAGACCATCTCCAGTAACCCATAGCACGATGTGCAAGAGCGACCCAAAGAGTATATGTTCTAATCGTAGCTTTCTTCACTTTATAAACTGTCGTATGAAGATCGCCCGGCACAAAATCAGAAGAGCAAAACCGATACAGACAGGGACTGGCCTACGAACATGTTAAAATTAACTTCATCGGGCGGGTAACGTGATTACAACAGTTACCATGATAGCAGTACTCGCTGGCTCACTTCGGCGGCTATGATATCGATGAGGAAGATAATTAAAGTTATCGCGCTATATAAACTCAAATGCATCGACAAAAGCGCTAACCTAGAAACTTAGCACCAGACTAGAAGGTCACCAATTGGAGCTCTGAACAGGCCCGTGGTGGGAATCGTGGCTCAAGGAGTGCTGAATCTTCCGTCTCACTTAAATCTAACACTTTAGACTTTCAAAGCTAAGTCAGACTAGGCTATTGACTTCGTAGTTTCTGGTGGGACACTTACACCTGAAGTTTCGACAGCAGCTATTGATGGGCGGGACACAGCGATATGAATATCAGAATCACCTAATGTAACAGGATATCTGACATCGGAATCTCGACATGAATATTTTCCATTTCTATCTTTGGACCTGAGCTGTTGTTGCTCTAACTTGAGCCGAGCCCTAAGCCCCTGAGCACGCCGTTTGGTCAGCTTGAACTTGCTAAGGGAGATGCTCTTCTAGCACCCTTAGGAATTAGTTATAGTTTCTATGTTATCTATATATAAAATTTGCTGATGCCTGTTATCTAGAATGTAGTTACCTCTTTCAACCTATCAAGGTAGTTAGTAGAGGTAGCTGTTCTCGCTCCCTAATAAACGTACAAGGATCCTTATCAGAACCGATTTTGTATCCCTCTAGCCAGTTGCAGGTGACTAGTAATTCAGCCTCATAATGTTGCGATTATAGGCATAAGGCAACATAAAGTATATAGTAATAAAAACTTGAATTTCAGTTACTGTTCTATAGCGACATATAGCTTGTATTTATAGGGAGTAAAGGTCTGTAAATAGCAATTCTAGAGCCTATAATTCGGCCTCCTTTAGGTCTTCTTTACTATAGCCTACAGACTACACAGCCACTCCCTAGGCTTTAGTAGTAGCCTATTGATTCACGCATCAAAATACAACAGGTCGAGTTACAGCACAGCATCACGTGCTCAGTCTCATGACATTTTGACTTGTGATGTTTCAAGTTCAAATACAGCTGCAATGGATATAACTCTTATGTTTCAATTTCTTTAGACAATCAAAAGAATTTGTCGGTGCTTTCCCAGTCTGTACAATCAGTTAGCAGGTCGCCATGGAGGCAGTTCTAACTTCTGTGTAACATGGACACTCTACCCTGTGTGAGATTAATTTTGGCGGTAAATCGATTCGGAGGATATACGGCACTAGTGAATTAATTTGCCATCATAACTCCGTGTAAAAATATAGCTCATTAGGTCCGATAATTCAAGTGCTTTCAGCGTCGCATAGCGTAACCACAGTACATGAGACACTGACCCGAATGATTCAGTTGACATTTGAACAAAGTTACTCAACACTCACTTAGTCAGATTCTCCCAAAAATTTTCGATTGCTGTTGAGCATGGATACGTAAGAGTCATAGCTACTGGCAACTCGAAGATAGATCATTTGACCAGGATAATGAATGACCAACCAGTACGGGGTCCACAAGAACTAATAACGAAGGTACTAACAAAACTATCGAACTCAAAAAAATCGAGGTTAAATCCTCGGAAATTACCCAGCGTACCAGCGAGAGTCAAGTAGTCCACCAAATATACAGGATCAAAACCGACCCTGGACTCTATCTCCAGCATCGCCTTGCGGTAGGTGTTCTGATTCATGAATCTACAGCATCATTATACCAGCTGCTGTAACGACGATCGAGGATAGTATCCCCAGCTTCGCAAACAATATCTGCTACCCGAATCGCTCATGGCAGTGCTAGTTGCAGTAGCGGCTGCAACATCGGCCTCGGTGTTTATCTCATGCATCAGTAAACTTTCTTCAATCTGGCTTGATTTGTCCTTGGACAGAAGACACACCGCCAAGACCCTTAGTCGCGGACGCTGCAAGAGCAACGCAGTCGAAAACAAGAGTCGCAATGCTCTTCAAGGTTGCCAAAGCAGTCTAGTATTTTTGCGGTGCGGAAACTTAGTGTGACCTGCTGTATAATCTGCCATTCAATACGATTTGACGTTCAAATTCCATTTCAGACTATTTCAAAATTATCAAAGTGCTCTTTTAGGCATTCTTAATCAAGATTTAGCCGTTGATTAAAGTCAAGTGCTTTTTTTCATTCAAACTGGACACTTAACCGGAAACTCGACTACATACATATTCTCTCCACGGCCACAGGATATTTCCAAAAAAAAAAAAAAAAATCCCAAACTCCAGAAGCCATTTCTATCTCTTCCCAAGCCATCATCGGTTCCCCAGATTCGGCACCTCTTCTTCGCCTTTCCTCCGGATATCCTTCCAGCCCACAGGGCCCTCCTCGTTCTTCCCAATTCATCTTGACCATTGACCAGCAAAATGGTCCGAAATCGAATACCCCAAAGTCCTCCTTCGAAAATAACCGAGCGAGGAGGGATTTCAACAATATTATCCCAGATCATAGCGATAATATTCCGAGCCAACTGTTCAGTCATACGATCAGGACTCACATATGGAGCACCAATATGGCATAGGCACAGTGAAACAGGGAAAGCAAAAGGTCCAGTTCGGAAACTAGAAACAGTCTAGAACGAGGCGATTCGGAAGGTAGCCGGGACATATAAGGTAACACAGATAACACGGACGGAAACCGAGTACCTAGTGCCGCCTCTTAACCTATACCTTGACAATATCAGAGCCAACCACAGGGAGCAAACTCGCTCCTTGCCTGCTACGGCTACTATCCGACGTACCTACCAAAAGATTACGACAAGGCTTCGAAAGCGCAACCGGCCCTAAATCGGAAGCCTACGCCCATAGCTACTCTCGATACCTGGACAGAATAGTAGAGGAGACGAACTAAAGACTTGCCAGAGGTAAGGCATGAAAAGAAGATCAAAGACAAGGACAGAAGCATGTGGAGAGAATGGCTTGCCGGCCTAAGTTTGAAGGCTCCCCCGCGGTACGAAGGACCCGCTACTAAGCTAAACCCAAAGGCCCTTTAACGCCACCAAGACCTTTGCAAAGCAGAGAGTACTATACTCATCCAGCTACGTATAGAGGTCTTTGGAACTAATGCGACGCTTAGCCGATTACGTGTGCCTGGCGTCTCGGATGTGAGTCGGTGTGGATACGGACCTGAAACGGACCCTCACTTCCTGCTATACTGCCACCTCTTCGAAGTGCAGAGGCAGGAGCTTCGGAGGCTCCTTGAAAGGAGGCCACTATCAATTCAACAGCTCCTTAACAATGTGTCTCTTGCAAAGGAGACGGCTAAATGGGTAATTCGCTCTAGCAGATACCCTCTATAGCTAGGCAGCACTTGGTCACAGAACCCACTTGGTTATCACAGGCGGCACGAAAGCTTGTAGGAGGCGAAACGGACGGATTAAGTAGTTTCCTTTAGCACTAGACTTATAGGCTTCCCACATGGCTTAGCCGAAATGGGGTAAGAATATAATAATAATAATATTCCGAGCCATTCAAAAGTCTGCCGAAATTCTGCTATTACTATATTCGCAAGACTTACGAATTCCTCTAAAACCTCTCCTCCCACAAAAAACACGTATTGCCACCAGGGAATTTCGATGTTTTTAAATGGCTTGAAAATATTAACTCGGACGAGACTGTTGAGAAATGCCATTTTACTCATATATGTCGACATTACTCAAACAAAATAAAGTTTTCCAACGAGTCCGAAAGCTAGGAACGGGGATCGAGATTATATTATGATATGAGTAAACAATAGAGTTTGGGCCTGGTCGCGTATTACTGAATTTCCAGTCAAAAAGTTTCGTGAAACTCTTCTTGCGCTGGAGGATAAAGGTCAAGAGAAGAGAAGGACAACAAGAACTGAAAGAAAAGCAGAAATGTGGTTAGGGTCCTTGACATGTGTGCGCTGTAACTGTAAGATTGAGTTATTTAACCAGGCTATAAGGTTTAGTGGTGATGATTTCTGGAGATGGTATACGTTTTCTAAGCAGGATGTAGCGAATAAATCAGATAAAAGACGTTGAGGACACAGGGCATACGTTAGAAGGGCAGGGGCCCATCTCGAAATGAACATCACACCGTTCTCCGTCCTCACTTCTCCACATTGCCATTGATAAAAGGAGCCATTCACATGCCCATAGAGAACAATTCTGACTCCATATTCCTTTCATTCAAGAGACTCTCTCCACACTTCGTAAGTGTGCCTTTTCATCTTCGTCACCAATCATTCATTCACTCACACAATTTCATGTTTTCAAACTTCTCGATATCGACCCTTCAGCCACGCATGGAGTTCGCAATCTTTGTGATAACATTAATAGGTGCATCTACTGTTATTACTACAGCTTTTCTTACAGTTTCCTTCCTGCAGTGCTCCGCTTACTCACTCGTATCTTGGAGAAGTCGAGAGATTATAGAAGAACGACAGTCGCGGGTGTGTGCATCATTCATACAGTTTGAAGTATGGAGTTGGAGGATGGCGTTCATGAATTGCTCTTAATTATGGCGCAATTGGACGCCCTGTACAGGAGAATTATTGTGATATAGACTGCTATAAGGCGGTAGGCTGGTGGTCTATGGATTCCAGTTCTGTTTTACGCGGTTGGATGAACTTGATGCATTAAGAAACGTTTGGCCCTTTCTGCAATAAAAATTCGTTATTCTCAAACTTTTATTTTATTATTATTATTATTATTATATTCTTACCCCATTTCAGCTAAGCCGTGTGTGAAGCCCATAAGTCTAATGCTAAGGAAAACTAGTTTACACTAGGGGAAAAATTTAATCCGTTTTACTTTACTTTATTTTTATTTTTACTATTTTTTTTTGTCAAGACCGGACCGAAACATAATATCCTCTCAGACTCGACATCATACTTTCCAGCAAAGCAGAAGACAGCAAACCAAACGAATCGGAAGCACAACATCCATTACAAACAATCACTATGTCGTTATTGGATAGATTAAGAAACTTCTAGAGAAGCCCACGCGTGCAGAATGTTACTCGTAGCGCAAAATTCGTTGTAGGATCTCATATCGCCATCCATGGCAGATGAACCTCCATCATTGAGGCTTAGCTACAGCTGGTGAGTCCGACTATGAAGTCTCACATGGATATTTGACTCATAATGAAACAGATCAAAAAGGTACAAAGGAACCATCCAACCTGGAAACAATCAAGAAAGCTGCAAAGAAGCTGTGGGATATTCGGAGAGACGGACAGGGAGGGTCACCGAGTGGACCACCTCATTCAGTATTACCAGACCGAGGCATCCCAATATTCCAAGCGATATACCGTCACTGCTACGGCTGTTTGGGTTTAACATGCCAGGAGTTTTACCAAATCCGTGAGGTTGAGAACTTGAATGCACCCCAGCTCCTGCCTCCCGAACTTTCTTGAATCCGAATAGGAATTCCCAACTAGGTGAGGTTGAGGCAGGGAAGAGTAATTGATGGTATACTCCAGAACGGGAAGGATAAAGTAGCCAATCAATCTGCTCCAAATACCGAAAGAGCACTTCAATGCAAAGAGATATTGTTCGATCTTGGGGCGAAAGATGTTCGTCCGGAGATTGCATTTTGCCCCACTTTGGACCTGCACGTGACCGCCCGAGTCCCCTTTTTCAGGAGCAAGAAAGGGTTGAGACTTTCCCCTCCCTCCATCAAAGTCTAGGCCTATTTTGTATTATCAGGAGAGATGGAAATTCTCTCAATAAATTGCACCTGATACGCTGAGACTTCATTGGAAAATACAAGGTTGACGCCTCAGCCTCGTCTCTCTTGACCAACGTCATCAGACAAGTGGTGACGTTTTACGATCCTCCGCATCATCCGCCATCCTAGAAAAGGAAGAACTCGCCAATACGCTTCGTTTCCTCTTCATAATTGAATGATGTCTTTTCTGTTCCGTTGTCAGCTTCCCAAGAAGCACTTGAAATACGTGACGTCACAATATCTTGACCTCATTGCCAAGTTGGGCCCTCTGGATTGCGGAAGAAGGCAATTTATGCACGATTTTTCTTCATCTAAAACACCCATCAATCGTTGTCAACAATTCCTGAAGCAATTCTCGACATCAGCAACGAACATGTCGTCATCAACAAACAACAATTTCCTGCTCAGTGAAGTATTCAATGTCAAGGGCAAAGTAAGTATAAGTATTAAGTTCTGATGGTAAGCATTTTCTGATGATATAAGGTCGCTCTTATCACAGGTGGGGGTAGTGGGATTGGATTGATGGCGACACAAGCTCTTGCAGTCAATGGTGCCAGAGTCTACATCGTCGGGCGGACCGAAGAGAAACTTGAGACCGTTGTCAAGACCCATGGCCAAGGCATCGCAGGAGAAATCATTCCAATCACGGCAGACATCACTTCGAAGAGTGAGATCGCCAAATTATTCAAAGAGATTGAATCCCGAGAGAAATGTCTCTGCATCCTCATCAACAACGCCGGCATAGAAGGCAATACTCAGCAGACCGAAGCCAAGACCGCCGAGGAGATGAAGAAGAACCTCTTCGATGACGACAGCTCCACTTTCGACGACTGGTGCAATACCTACCGCACCAATGTTCCTCAGCTTTTCTTCATGACCATGGCTTTCCTTCCCATGCTCCAGAAGGCATCTGAGCATCAGCACGGCTATTCCGGAACAGTCATCAACATCTCTTCAATCTCCGGCATCGTTCAATCTTCGCAACACCACTTCGGGTACAATGCCAGCAAAGCTGCAGCAATCCACCTCACCAAAATGCTGGCTTCAGAAGTCGTAGAAAATGGGCTGAAGATCAGAATCAACAGCATCGCACCGGGAGTCTTCCCAAGTGAAATGACTACAGGAGGCAGTGGTGAAGATCAGAAGAGTCACATTGACAAGGACAAGTACGCTAAGATCCCCGCGAAACGTCCAGGAAGGGATCAGGACATAGCTGGAGCAGTGCTGTTTGCGGCTACAAATCAGTACTTGAACGGTCAAACAATCGCAGTTGATGGAGGATATATTCTGCACGCTGGTGCATAAACAAATGTTCATGGAATAGAACAAAGGAGAAGCAGTTTATGGGTGTAATATTCATGATTTCATTGCGCAACCATTTGCCCTTAAGTGGCATGGTAAGGTACAAGACATTCAAAAAACTATCACCTGACTGACCCCTGACTTTACCAACACCTCTATTCGACATGCGCAGTCGAACCAGCATCCTAACAGCAAGCAACAATAAAAGCTCCAGTACCCGTCGTTCTGGTCATCTTCCCCCTCCTCTCAACCTCTAAAATCGACAACACACTCATAACAGCCATAAGCTGAAACTCAAGCCCCAAATCCATCTCATTCTTCTCACTCATCAAAAAGCACATCTTCCCTGTCTTCTTCATAATCATGCTCACTCTCGTATACACGCGACCACTTCCCCGGTTCTAACTTATGAATTTCATTCCGGTCGAGTTGCCTAACATTCGAACTTCCGGGCCGCTGCTGCTTTTCCACTCGAATCGTTCTCGTGTGTCGGTTGTGGGTAGGTATATAGAGAAGTAGTGAATGAGATGAAAGAAGCCTTCTCGTTGTAACTTCTCTCAGGGGCGGCACCACAATGCGTTGAGCCGAGTGATGTGTGGTGTCAGATGAAATATTGGCCTATTTTAGCCTCCCGATTTGGGCCTAGCTTAGCCCCTTTTCTACGTCCCCTTTCGCACCCTACTTTTACTCTGCAATCGAGTCTATTTTTCCCATCCGATATGTGGCGTGCCGGCACAGCATTGGAATTGTGTTGATGCGATGGCGGGAGAGCTTTGCTGTGCCCTGGATAGAGCGTAATGTCGGTTTGCTGCGGAAGCTGTTGTAGGTACAGGCGTTGTAGAGGTGGTATGGATCTTTCGAGGAGAGGGCGATGTTGAAGTTGGTGTGCCTGGTTTTGTAGAAGCCGAATGTTGAAAGCTTGGGGTGAGACATGGGAG
Organism: Gamarada debralockiae; assembly: GCA_002803225.1. NCBI lineage: Eukaryota > Fungi > Ascomycota > Leotiomycetes > Helotiales > Hyphodiscaceae > Gamarada > Gamarada debralockiae. The sequence goes on along the minus strand of NXFV01001128.1, from coordinate 4,446 downwards.
CTCGAGGAAATGTAGGGAGCTGATGAGCGGGAGTAGAGGGTTGTGCCATAATTTTATTTTTTTAGCAGACGTCTGGGAGATATGAAAGAATTTCAGAAAGAGGGAACTAGTGCTTGCAAGGACAGAGGGGACTTGACTTGCCTTTTGTGTTGCTAGTCGTACAGACCCCTCTCAGCCTGACTGCTTTAATTTCATCATAACCCAATCTCTTGAGAGCTATTAGACGACTTGGATGCCCTGGATGACTTCTAGAAACTTGCCGCTTCCAGGTCCTTACCAAAGAGAGTATACCCCGCGGTGCCAAAGAAATGTTCCTGTGACTGCGGGGTTCCCCACAGTGACACAATGACACAAGGCTGAAGGCTAGAAGTTGACAGTTTTCTAGCGTACCCAACATTTGAGTGAGATAACTTTCATCCCACGGGCCATACATCGAGTCATAACATACGACTGCACTCTCGAAGAGTGTTTACAGTCGAGGGCAACCATTATGACCTAGCTGAGGATCAATTCAGCGCCTTTTCATATGAGGCATGTCTGTCGCTCCCTGAGAGGTTACTTGAAGTCTATCTGAACAACATAGTATGGACGAAGATTGCAAAGGAGCCAAGTCGGCATTCGGAATACGCCAAAACTAACTTAATGTTTCGCTGGTACTAACTGCGGGGAATCCTAGCTTCTAGAATTTGGTGTGTCATTGGAGCGAACGGCGCGGGCTTTCAATCCTCTGGGTTTGCGGTGACGTCTGACCCCAAGCATCATTCGTATAAATACTTTCATAATTCAAATGCCGCACTTCTGCACACGTCGTGTTGGTAAAGTTGGGTTAGATCGGTCACCGTAATGCGGGTGTAAGCAAGAATGCGCCGCATCCGAGACTAAATATGTGATTACGATTTGCGGGTTAGTAGTAGTGGTAAACATGCATTTACGACGTATGTACCTCCTGAGAGAGTTGTGCATCCTGACTAGCCGGACTCAAAATTTTCATGCGCCGGATTCCTGATGGAATGGTAGCACGAGATTGGCCATAGCTTTTCGGTTTGTATGGCGTTCTTTTGACAGTGTTTGGAGGCCAGGCTTCAGATGCATGCACATTCAAGACATGGCATCCGGGAATTGACAGGGCTTAGCGAACCTTTTGCTTGCGACAACGATGACATGTAGTAACCTTGGTATTCCTTATCCGAAGGATTGCCCGCTTCCTGAGCCGGGTCCGAAGAGCAATCAGGCATGAGGCCAGCCATTCTCGAATGTTGTTGTAGATTTTAGTCGATCTTCGGCGCGATGCTAAGCAGCTAAGTAGCTAAGCAGCGGCTCTTACGCTTGTTGATAAGGATACCCTGAGAATAGGACGAGCAAATATATGAAGCATCTTGTGTTTGTCCACCAGAAGCAAAGTTACATTGGATATAAATCTGAACCGGTACGGCAAATAGTGGAACCTTATTAATATCTATAGTTAAACATGTTATTGCAGGATGGCGGAGCCTAACCCGCACTCCTACTAGTTTGAGGGGGTAACTCCACCGACCCGCCCTCCCCGGAACACCGTCAAAACTCCTCCTTTTACTGTGCGCTGCTGTTCATTTTCGTATTCGCTACGTGCCGCTCGCAAATTTATAGAAATTTACCCTATTGGATTAGGTAGTGAACCACGACAGTGGGCCGACAACTACACTCAACAAACCAAAAGTACCCCTACTAAACTTGACTGTAGAAGCCGTCGAATAGAATCACATTTTATAATATAACGTTACAATGCCACAACCTTTAAAAAACTTAAATCAAGAGGAGGTATACCAAAGATTATACTTTATATTAATAGAATCTATATTTTTCTATATTTATAATTCTTAAAGCTTATAATTTAATTAAATAAGTCAACTGTCGCGCGCGAAAAAGGTAGGCGAGACGCTCGGGCCACTTAAAATTCTATGGGTTGCGTTGTACCCCTGATACAGATTGCGTTGTTGTGATGCAGATTGCAGTGTTGTGATGCAGATTGCAGCGAGGCAAACGTTTTATTCAAAAGGTTGAGGCGGCCTTGCCAGCACATAATAAATGAACATCATCTCTTTGGGTTTAAAGTCAGCTGTCCCAGTCAGTTTACTCTCCGCTTGCAAAGTTCCGCGAACTCAGCCAAACAATAATAAAAAATACGGGATGGACCTTGTGTCTCATACCGCTCAAGATGTGTCTGGATAATCAAGTACCTTCGTACTGTGCTTGATGACTGCTTGGGGGCTTGGTTTTTAAGAAAAATTCAAGATGACGGCTTAGTGACTGGACAGAGGCTCTCAGCCTTGTCAAAAAAATTAGGCTGCTTCGCAAGAGGCCAGACATAATGGCCAGGACAGATGCAGCGCCGAGATAAGACTGGATTTTAGGCGGATTGGGGAGACTGCGTCGTCGACTGCAGGGCTGTCGGGGACCGCGTAGCGGACAAACTCACTAACTAATCCAATTCTATGACTTGCAGCGGGAAGTCTGGGTGATCCTAAAGCCGGGGCAAAAGTTTCTTTAAATACCGTATTAATTGCTTTACAAGAGCCCATGTATCAACCTGGTACACAACCTCCTTAAAAATCACGCGAAATTTTCAAAAATATTTGAATAAAAGTTATGATTAAACGAAGAAATTTCTAGTTCACAATATTTTACGAAATAATATTTTTGATTTTTATTGATTTTTAAAGCATAAGTGTGCTTATAAGTGGATATGGTCTTATAAAGCAATTAATACGGTATGCATTCCTCATATGTGCACCAGGCGCAGGGGTTGTGCTGCCTGTGATGGAGAAGGCCGCAGGGATGAAGACCCATAACCTAAATCTCGAGCAGTTTCAGTAACGGTGTAGGTTTGGGGCATTTGCATGGTGACAGGGGTACCACGTGGTAGTTGGTTGGGGCAGGCATTTGCATGGTGACAGGGGCACCACGTGGTAGTTGGTTTGAGAGGCTGGGATATATGAAGATTACCTAATCGTGGTACAGCCTGTCTGCTTTCGCTGCATTGACAGCATTTGAACAATTATTTGTACTCTATGTGCCACAGGCCTTAGTTGCTGCCATAATTCAGCCAAAGGATCACTCATTCTTAAGCCACTCACCGCAAGCCCAAGAGTTACGATAGCCATAATTGACACAGCAGGCCAATGCCATGACTTGCAGCGGGATATAGGGGGACCGTGCACGTATAACACCGACGAAAGTAAATGGCTCCCCACGTAAAATCTTTTAACCTCAAACGAGTATCTCGGGATTTTAGGCGACTGAATGGGAGCTTTGGGTCGCATTTTGGCGAACCGATCAGCTGCATTCTTATTGGTTCTTGCGCTGCAAAATCATCGAACATGCTCTTTGGACAGCAAAGGCATGCTCTGCCATGGCACAAGACGAATACGCTATTATCCAATTCGACAGATAGTGTACTGGTGGCTTCGAATGGACCTCGTGTGGTCTTCAATCAGCTACTTTCTTTGGTTAGCCTGGCCCCCAATTTTTATATGAAAAAAACTCCCAGAGGCACAATTTGCTCCCTATGCCAGAAGACACATGGCTGGGAAAAAAAATCGTCTATATGACCGTCCCACTCGCAGATAAAACGTATCATACTGGGAGAATTCAGTGACTCCTTTGCATCGGAAAGTTACTCATATCTCTTTTGAATAAGTCTCCCTTCATTTCCACAGTACATTGCCCCACCAAGAGACTTTCCGCCAATCTCCTCCATGCCCGATAAGAGGAACACTCGCTCATCCAAGCAAGGGAACAAGAAGCGGTAGTACTTCCATCAACCTTCTCTCGTCGTGCGTTCAAACGTTAACCCATACTTTCAACACAGTGCTTCGGTTTCAGAGCCCACACCGTCCAAACATAATACTGCCAATTCTCAGCACGTCGGCGCACCGCAGATTGAGTGCGCCGTTCATGAAGGAGGAGAAGACCCCTATGACAACCCCAAAGTCGATGGTCGTACCATCATTGACCTAAGCTTTAACGCGTACGCCGACAGTAATACTCAGTCGTACGCCCAGTCGGATCAGGGGATCGACTTCAAGACTACTACAAATACGACCTACCGAGACAAACATCAGTTGCAGACGTGGGCATACGAGACTTCAAACACAAACATCACTATCGCTGAGAGACTTGAGAAGGTGCACTGGGAGACCGAAAGGCTTGAGAAGTTATAGGCAACGGAATGGATGTTGGAGGCCGATCAACTGAAGTGGCGACGATGGATCGATGGCGGCGATGAAAGAACTTTGTCTTCGTAATTGACTTGTTGGACATACCGAGAATTGTTCAGTCATCACCGATGACTTGAAATATGCAAAATGCCAGATTACCCTTCACTTCGAATGTCTGTATAACAGTGGTGTTGGAATGAGTAATCAGGTGACTCTGGTTCTAGGCAGATAGTGCTGCCTGCTGAGTCAC
>NXFV01001104.1:0-11522 GCA_002803225.1 Gamarada debralockiae | reverse complement strand
GATTTCCCCCGCCGGGCGGGGGAAATCAACTAGAACTGCCATATTCAGGGCCCTTGTTAGCTTGCGCTAGCAAGGACCCTGCATTAGTATAGCCCCAGGTCCTGTATATAAGCTCGAGCTTCTTACAAAGCTCTCTTCTTCTTCTTCTTCTTTCTTTAGCTTTAGATTCTTAATATAAACGCGCGTTTACTTATTCCTTTAGGTCTTATTTAGTATAGCTATTATATAATCTAAAGCTCAACTATAACGTTTGGGAAGATAGTAAATATCTTGGCTAGTAGTAGGACTACTAAAGAGTTAGTCTTACAAGGAGCTAACTATCCGACCTTTTAGTATTACCTGCTAGACAAATAAGCTATTAGTATAAAACCCTAATTAACAAATACTATAGATAGTAATATAAGTCCTAGTTACTAACCCTTTAGATAGGACAATTACCTATTAACTAAAATACTATAGACTATCGAGCTTATCAAGTATACTAACTTAGGAGAAGTCCCTATTACGTGTAGTAGAAAGAGCAGAGATATTACTTATATAAAGCCTTCTTACGAAAGGTATACTTAGAAAGAATAGTTCGAGTAGAACTAGGCCTAGGAAGAACGTATATAGGCACTAGAAAGATAGCTAGTAAAGCACTCTCCTCAATCTCTTTCTAATAGTAATATAAAGTCGAGTAATAGGCGTATTATACACCCCCTTTCCTCCTCTTACAGCTTACAAAGAGCTACTACTCCTTATCGCACTTATAATAGACGATAGCGATATAGCTGCTCGCCGCCCCTAATAGACAAGCTAATTACTTAAGGAATACTATTTTGTCTTGTACAATAAACTCTATAGGCTAATAGTAGAGCTACTATCTTAGTACTATAGGAGAAATGCAGCCTAAAGCTCCTAGACCTAAAAGAGCTAAACAAACGAGATAAAGAGCTATTCTTTGATTAATAGCGAGCTTAAATAAAAGGCAAATTTTAGTCTAATGCTAATTACTACGACTTTAAGTAAGATAAGGTCAACTATATATATAACTATATACTTAGCAATGCTCTTAGATACCTTACCCCCTAGATAAAGGCAAACGCTACTAACAAATAGACCTTAGTAATAAAGATAATAGACTACTTAGCTACTTAGTTTATAGACCTTAATAAAAAGCTTAATAGCTAATTAGCGTTCTAAAAGCTTTAGATAAAGAGTATTAATACGTTTAATTAGTTCTACGTAAGGTTTATAAAGCTAGCTAGTAAGGCCGAGATTCCCTAGGCCTTTTATTTTGGCTTACTACTTAGAAAGGTTAGTATATAGCTTAAGTATAATATTAAGGTTATTTTACTTAACTTGAACTTTAGCTATTAAGCACTAGTAGCCCGGTTACTACTAGTAGACTAATAGAATTGTTCTCTTTGTATAAAGGAGATTACATTAAACTTATGAGCAAGGATATCTAGTAAAGCTAAGAAAGCTTAACTAATATCTTTATTTTTAACTAAAATACTTGCCCTTAAATGTATAAGGCAAGAAACCCCTTAATTATATAAGGGCTTATTAGCTCGCGCTAGTAAGGGTTAGACTCCTAATATTTCCTATTTAAAGAGCCTTGCTACTACTAGTAAGTATTTTAACTACGAGAAACTTAGATATATCTCACGTAACTGTCTTAAACGGAAAAGGCCAGGGCTTATTAATAAGTTCTAGTTTACTAGAGAAGAAGGACTAGATAATATTAAAAACACTAAGTTAAGTATAGAGGATATTAGTAATAATAATATAAAGTAGCTAAAAAATTGCTCTAGCTAGAGGAAGACTCCTCTTTAGCTAATAGTATTAGCCTCTAGTTCTTTAACCTATAAGAAATCAATTTATTAAAGCTACTAAATAATAATTAGTTCTTGTTTCTATATATAATAATAAAGAATAGATTCTTTACTTAACTATAAGTACTATTTAATACTAGAGTAGGCGGTTATATATACGTAGGCTATATTATTGCTAATATACTTATAAGACAATTTAATCTTTAGTGATATTCGCTGCCAAAGGCTGTGCCTATCTAAGGCTATAATAGAGTACCTAGTATATTAGCTACTTATTATATCCTTATTAATTTAACTATAGAAGGCAAAACCTATTATAATTACCTATTAGTAATTTTAAACTTCTTAAGCTAAGATATTATTATTAAAAAGAACTTAATACGTTACTAATATCTTAAGTTAAATATAAGTATATATCTTCTAGAGTAGCTTAAAGAGACGCTCTTAACCTTCTCTTTTATAAAGTAAATAGTTATAACTAGACAATAGCTACTATAACTATTATAATACTTAAATCGGGAATATATATATAATATTAAGAGAATAAACTAACTTCTAGTAGTTAAAGACAAGTGTTAATAAGATAGAAGTATAAGTTGTATCTAGCCTATAGCTATTTTAGGGAAACCCTATATCTTAGTGACTATTAAGAAGAGTATGCCTTAGGAACTATTTGTATTACAACCCCTTATTTTATTTCTTAGGCCAGGGCTAGGAAATCTAGAATAACTATCTCCTAGTCGATTTCCTTTACTAGGTAGGGGAAATCTAGAATGCAACGCGTACCCTGTATTAGCCTTAAACTAGCCCCTTATTAACTCGAGCTAATAAGGCTCTTCTCGGGGCTTAGACTCCCCCTTAGTAGTAGCTATCCCCTATAGATATCGTCTAATATTCTTTAAATACTATAAATAGGACCTTAGGGATAGCCTTTATATAATAGAACAAGAGCTCGCAAGGAAGCTCCCTTTGCCTTCCCTTTAATAGACAAAACTATTAGCTAACTTAACTAATTAAGATATTACTATTACTATTAATATTAGCCTAATTAATATTATAGGTTTTTACTTTAATATATAATAACGCAAGGCTATAGTCTTCTTTATATCCTTAAATAAAGTAGACTAGATAATTAATAAGAAGGAGCTAGCGGAAGAACGATAATATATAAAGGCTAAGGACTAAGAAGATATAGAGCTTATACAAACGCTACTTTTACTATAATATAAGAAATATAAAGATATCTTCTTAAAGACAGCCTTAAACGAGTTTCCTCTATCGCGTTTGTATAATTATAAAATCAAGCTTATAGCCGAAAACTATCTAATAAAGACTTTACTTTAGAACTAGACTATAGAAAAGCTATAAGCTATCAAGAAATACTTAATTAAGAACTTAGCTAAAGGCTTTATCTTAGTGTTATAGGAACTATTTAGGGCATTAGTTATATTTATTAAGAAGCTAAATAGTAGACTATAGTTTTATATTAACTACAGGAAGCTAAATGCTATTATAAAGAAAGATTAGTACCCCTTGCCTTTAATTAATAAGACGTTAGCTAAGCTTACTAAAGCTAAGGTCTTTACGAAGCTTAATATATAATAGGCTTTTTACTATATATATATCGAGAAGTCCAGTCGCGCCTTAACTATATTTTGTATATAATACAACTCTTACTAATATAATATACTCCCCTTTAGTTTAACGAATAGCTTAATAACTTAGTAATAGTTTATAAATAATATTTTGTTTGACTACTTAAATGTCTTTTATACTATATACCTAGATAATATTTTAATTTACTCTAAGGACCTTCTAATATATAAAACACAAGTTAAGCAAGTCTTAAAATGTCTCTAGAAAGCTAGTATTTAAGCTAATATTAAGAAATACAAGTTTAGTATAACCTATATAAAGTACTTAGGCTTTATTATTAATATTAATAGTATCTTTATTAACTTTACTAAGATTAAAGTAATTAAGGATTAGGTATTGCCAAAGATAATATAAGAAGTATAGTTGTACTTAGGCTTTTGTAATTTCTATTAGCGCTTTATATAGGACTATAGAACGATTGCTAGACCTCTTGTCTAGCTTACTTATAAAGAGAACCCCTTCGACTTTAATAACCGCTATATATTAGCTTTTAATACTCTTAAGTAACGGCTGCTCTTTGCGCCCCTTCTTGCCTATTACAATACTGACAAGTAGTATATACTTAAGACTGACTCGTCTAATACTATTGTCGCTATAGTATTCTTATAGCTAGGCTTAGATAGCAAATAGCACCTAGTAGACTACTTCTTAAAGACAATGAATCTTACTAAGTATAACTACGCGATTTACAACAAAGAGCTACTTACTATTGTCAAGGTATTTGAGTACTGGAGAGTAGAACTCGAAGGAAGCAAGGACCCTGTCTTAGTAATAACTAACTATAAGGTATTGGAGTACTTTATAACTACAAAGTCGCTCATAGTACAATAGGTGCGCTAGGCTAAGATCCTCTTTAAGTATAACTTCCAAATTAAGTACTAGCTAGGTAAACTTAATTACGTAAACCTATTAATATACTAAGAACAGGACGTTACCCCCTAGGATAAGCTTAAGAAGCTAAACCGGGAACAAGTACTACTTTGGCTTAATATACTCTTTAAGGAGCTCTAAGAAACAATTTAGCTTTAATTAATATGTGTAAATACTATTACCTTATTAATTTGCAAGTAATTAGAGCTTATTGATTATATCTTAGTAGCGAACTAATCTAGCCTAGAGCTAAAAGGTTATTGTATATTAGCTTATAAAGGCAGTAATAAGTCTTAGAGTCTATAGGACAGACTACTTACTTGCTGTAGTGTACTTATAGTACTAGCCTCTTACAAAGGCTACTACCTCTATACTAAGTTAATTAATAAGGCCTATAGCCTAATCTTAACTACTTATCTTGGCAAGATAAAGACACGTAAGCTGCTATAGGCTAGATACTATTAGAAAGGCCTTGTACAAGACGTAGACTAATATATTACTAACTGCTATGTCTATCGAGCGTTTATAGTACCTCGAGATAAGACCCTAGGGTTACTATACCCTCTTTTAGTTCTTCTTTAGCTATAGAAAGATATAGCGATAGACTTTAAGGACTTCTCTAAAGCTAAAAATAGTATAAATACTATAGTTGTTTTTATCGACTACCTTAGTAAGCGGCCTATTAGTATCTTATATTATAAGACTTACTCTGCAAGGGACCTTACTACACTATATTATATATATATCTTCCGCTACTTTAGGCTACTAGATACTATTATTAGCAACTAAGGCCCCTAGTTTATTAGCGCCTTCTAAAACGAACTTAATAGCCTGCTAAGAACTAAGCTCCTCTTATTAATAGTGGACTACCCTTAAACGGACGGCCAAACGGAGAACTATAACTAGTAGCTAAATTAGCGCCTTTGTCCGTTTATTAATTACTACTAGGACAACTGGCTAGAGCTAATTTACCTAGTAGACTATACCGCTATAGTACTTCCCTATAAGTCTATAGGAATATCTTTATTTATAGTCGAATATAGCTATAAACCCTAGATGTCATTCGATTAGGAGGCCTTATCCAAGGGCCGTACGCCTAAGGAATACCTAGATTAATAAGAAGCCTAATAGCTAGCTCAATATATAGAGGGCATTTGGGCTAAGGCGCGCGCTAATATACTAAAGGCTTAGGAACAATAAGCTGCACAAGCCAATAAGTACTAATAAGCCGTCGATTGGGACGTGAAAGACAAGGTATAGGTTTTGACTAAGAACCTTAAGTTGAATTGTCTAAGCTATAAATTAGATTACTAGTAATAAGGACTATATATAGTCTTAGACAAGACAGGGTATAGCTATAAGCTTGACTTACTGCCTACTATAAGAGTCTATAATACATTCTATACTAAGAAGCTTTGGAAAGATCCTAGCAACCTATTGCCTAGGCAACGAAACCTTATATTAGAACTAGTGTAATACAAAGACAACAACAAATAAGAAGTTAAGGAAATCTTAAATAGCTAAGTATATACACGCTAGAAGAACTTATATTACTAAGTACGCTAGAAGAGTAATAGGCTATAAGACTTTAGCTAGTATAAAGCCTCTAATTTAAAGGGTTACTACTACCTACTAAAGTAGTTCTATAAGAGTCGGCCAAATACAGCGGGACTACTGTGGAGGGGCGAAATGCGAGTATAAGCGCTTCCCGATTGCGCTGTGTGTCGCACGTGCTCTCAGTAAGGGATGAAACCAAAACGAAAACTAACGACGTAAAACGAAGGTCATAGTGCTCGAACGCACTGCAAAATGTATACGAAAAACGAGATGTATATTTGCGATGTTGTCTAAGTACTACTCTAGCTACAAAGGCCATTTATCTCCCGCTGACACGTAACGAAACTAGCTAAGCGAGGTTCTTACAATTGTAAGACCCACTAAAAACCTAAAAAGTAAGGCAATAACAACTTTCTAGACACATTTCCCTGCCACATTCGACCCCCCTTGTATTTATGCTTGCCCTCAAGCACTATAAAAACGATATTGCCAAAAGAAAAGGAAAAGAACTAATCTATATACAAAAGACTCCTATACTATCAAATTCCAATACCTCCGTCTAAACCATCATTTTCCGACTTATAGTCTTGAAGGACATCTTTAGAAGCCTTAAGGAAAATAGCCTTAAAATCGTTAAGTTTATCGTTAAGAGAAGTCTTAGTTGTAACAATAGGAGCTTTCCCCTTGCCTTTGCTAGTAGGAGTCGGAGATAGATTAAAGAGCTTATTATTATCTTCCTTATCGTCGCTAATAATCTCTAGGTCAAAGGCAAATCTAGAAGGATTTCCTTTGTTCTTGAAGTAGGAAGTATCGTTATAGAAGTACTCTTTAAGTTCCCGCAAGTAACTAAAGGCTTTGTTATAATATTTAATAGCGTTAATTCGCCATGGGTTAATAACCGCAGTACTATTGCCTTGTCTCGTGTTACTAAGCCATTTATTGCGTTCTAGTATAACAAGAGAGTCGCTATACTTACGTCGGCTAACTAAGAAATCGGAAAGGGGTCCACATCCTTCCAAGGTAACACGAGCTTTAAAAACAGCAATGTCAGGTTAACTACTATATCGAGGCTTCTCTGGAATCGATAAATCCTTATGATATTAAACGATATTTGCCACAAATACTCTATTTTCAAGAGTTCTATTGTCTTTGATCTTAATAAATCTAGTTGAGAATAAGATACGATAAGTATTATTAATCGTAAAGAGATTACAAATAAGGACAGTAAGCAGAGAAAAGATAACGTCTCCCTTCTTAACGTCCGTCGTAGTTTTCTAGGCTAAGTTCTGAGATTGAACTAAGGTATCGAAAGGTCTAGTAGCTTTACTATTAATTAGATTGAGAGTTCCCGCATCCTAAAGATTGACTTCATTAAGCTAGTTCCGAACCGCAGCTAGGCCAAAAGCAAGGAATTCGACAGGTCGTGCTTCGCCACGGACAACAATCTCATCATGAAGAGCAAAAGTCTTATTATTACTATTATTAAGCTAAGTAAAATCGATCATTTTTCTAGTATACAAAGAGGAGGGTTTTTCGTAAAATCGAGGGGCTATAGGGTATACTATAAGGTTAGTCTTATAGTCTTCGCGAAGGTGGACGTAAGTAACGTAGAGTTCAAGATCTTAACAAATCAACTGTCTAATTAAAGAGTAATAGGCGTTATGAAAGATACCGTCGTGTTTCTAGTTTGAATTTCGATAGTAGTAGAAGAGTATTTTAATTTCTTTATCGATATTCTTAACAAAAGCCTTAATATCACTTGATCCGCTAGTTCCTCTAATAGCCTAGTGAAAGAGCTTTTATATAACTCCAAAGGTTTCCTTATACAAATCGATGTCCTTGATTTTAGGCTATTTGAACTTAGGGTCTAATTCAATTGTTTACGGGGCTTCCTATTTAGGAATAAATCAAGAGGTACTAATAGTATAACGTCTATAGTATCGTTTAATTTCTTCAGTCGATTTAAAGTAATACTTAATGAATAGTTGAACCTAAGCACCCTAGACAGAATTCCCCTAGTGCTTTTGAACTGTCTGGATCTAGAAGAGTAGCTCGTCTAAGGTAAGGTCTTCGATATTAGTAAAGTCGAGAAATCTTATAAGTTAGCTAATATAATCGAGGCAAACGACTACTCCCGGAGTTTTGTCGAGGTCTACGATAGGCTAGAAAAGTTTGTGTATAACCAAAAAGGGGAGGTTATTGTCCTTAACCTTAGGAAAGTCGAATTCTACTTTGTGCTTCTATCTATCGCCTAAGGTATAGTTATAATTCTTAATATTAAAGACAGGGGCAATTTAAGTCTTTATAATCGTCTTAGTCGAAATAGCCTTAGTCTTAGTAATATATCGACGAGCAAAAGTATAAGAAGTGTCCGACATTTGGCTCTTATAATCGGGGCCTCCGGCCTTATGCTTAGGAGTAAGAGTCGTAAGAACAGGGGTTTTAGAACTAGGAGTCTTTAGGACAAAAAGCTTTAGTACAGGAGTACTAGGAACAGTAGTAGGAGTAGAACGTACACTTAATCCCTTTGCAATCGTCAAATGAAGAATATCACCTAAAATAGGGTCCTTATTTTCTATATACTCTCCTCTAGAGCTAGCGCCTTCTGTATTAATAGCGTTAATTATAGTATTAGAACTCTTTATACCCAACAAAGCAGAAGAATTAGCAGCTTAGTTACTAGTATCTTGTAGCAATATAGCAGACTGAATAGAAGAAAGGATATTAATAATAGGCTTAGGGGCTTACTTATCTAGGAATAAAGGAAAAGCTTCACTAGCGTAGTCTCCCTTGACCAAAAGCTTACACTCGCTGAATATTATACTATATAGTCGAAGTTCGTTAGTATAGTATTGTTTATAGTTAACTAGCACGGATTTCTTTATTGACTTAGCTTTACTCTTAGTATTCTCGGTATCCTTGTAGTATAGTCCACCTAAGTCGTTTAGAGCGGTTAACCTGCCTTACTTGAATTAGAGGCAAATCAATATCTTATCGTTTAAGAACAGAATACCCTCGCGAGTAGACTAGGCCTTAAAGATTTGAGCTATATCATTAATAAAGCAATTATTTCTAGTATAAAGTCGGAAATTATTAAAGAAGGTTTCTAGTAGTTAGCTATGTCTTGTTATATTCTTCTAAAGAGCCGTGACTAAAACATTCCCAAGTCTTAATTTCTTAGCTCGATTCTTCGCGATCGCTATAGCTTTTTTATAAACTATACTATATACTCTATATCCTTAGAGAAAGTCTATATCTTTAGTACTATATCTAAAATCTTCTATATCCTTGAGCATTGTAGACCAGAAGAGAATCGAATCGTTTATCTTGGTTTTCGTAGTATAAAGGGTATCCGATATATTAGTGAGGTAGGTAGATCGTTCATTAATATCTTCTATACCAAGGACATAAGCGACAAGTTAGTCTTTAGTATAGAAGATAATACTATTGTATATAAGAAGAGGAACTTGACCTACAAGTTCTATATTCTGACGCAGAACAATTGCTAAAGCTAATAAAGTCGATATCTTAACTATATATATTAAGGAAGAAAGGCAATAGTTTATACGTATTACAAAGAAGGTATTTATAAAGGTATTTAACGTTATTATTAAGGTATTTAACGTTGTTATTATTATTATAGAAGAACTCAAAACTAATATAGTTATCTAAGGATTGTAAATATAGTATAGGAGTTCAAGAAGAACTAAATAAAGGGAGCATAATATTAAGCTCTTTGTATAGTGAATCTAATAGTATATTATATAAGAGAAGAGCAAACAAGGAAGTAAATAGTTATATTCGAGGTCCTTAAATTAAAGGTATTATTATTAGAAGAGTTAAAATCGAGAGGTCGTATAATATATTAGTAAGTCGCTTAAGTGAATTCGATAAGAGGTAAATAACTGATTTCAATCTGACTTAAGTACTAACAAAGAACACAGCAAAATCGTCGTATTTAGGAGAGTAATATCGAGAGAGAAAGATTATAAGTTTAATAGTATAGTCGAATTTCTTTATCACATAAAGAAGTAAGAGGAATTTTAGTAAAGACAATAACTTCGTGCTGTATAAAGTCGTTAGGTAGAGTATACGTTCCTACTAGGATTTTAGTAGTTAACTTTGTAGAGAGGGCGATATCTTTAGTCAAAGATATTAAAGTATTTTAAAGCTATACTTAAGGTAGTTATCTTTATCTCAAGTAACGTCTTATTACTAAAGCAGCTCACTAAGAGTAGAAAAGTTCAAAAAAAGTAGCGCAAAAAGATAACTTCAACCCCCCTTATATTTGAGACATCCTCGTTAATTTGAAAGTGATGATATCGAAAGTATTAGTCTAGTAACGTCTAGTCCTTCTAACCTTAGAAGTAGTTTTAATTGAATTAAAGCAAAGTACTATAGCCCGTTAGGGTCTGCGCGAGACTACTTGTGATGGCGCTATATTATAGTAAGGCGAAGAGGGGGAAAGATTTAAAGAGTTTTATTTCCGTAATACACGTTATAAAGGCTTCGAAAGGTATATAAGAAAAGGGGAGCTTCCCTTCCTCTGGATTTTTATTCAAGTTCGCAGGTATAGTTTAGGAGTACTTTAATATTAACTTAGACGAGAAGTATCGAAGAAGGTTTACTAATATCTCAACTATAAGAATATCGATAATATTGCATTTGAATCGAAGACAGTCAAAAATAAAGTTAAAGTTGTTGCTATAGTAGGTTCCTAAAGCGACTACGACGTATACTAATGTTTCTAGGTAAGTGCGATAGTTTTAATATTACATTGTATATTAGGACTATCGTCCGCAAGTAGAGAAAGACACAAGTAAGTTAGAGAGTAACAATTCGAGGTCGAACACTTACTGACTTTACAATAGATTGGATCACGTGCTAGTTTTATGGGTCTTATAATTGTAAGACCCACTTAATCGACCACGAGGCATAAGAGCCGCGCTAAGCTCCCGAATTGTTCCCTCCTCATCGATAATAAACATTAAGAATAATTATATAGCGGGGAGCGCTCTACTGTATTAAAACCCTCGAAGTATTCTGTCCTCGTCTACGTCCTTTATCCTCGATCCAATCTCGAAATCCTTCAACTATATCTTTAGAAATCGATATTAAAGCTCTATAGAAGCTAGAAATCAACGATAACAAGTTCAGCTATACTAACATATTAGTCGATAATAGAAGATAAGGGTCCACGAGGTAGGTTCTAGTCAGTTGGGTTAATATAGGAGTACTGAAGTCAGTACGACTCCCCTTGTATTACTATAGAAGTCCTAGTATAAGGTCGATAATACTGTCTAGTCCCCTGTTGTTTTTGTGTGTACAACTTCAAATAACATTACTTCTTCGCTGTTTGGCGTATCCAATTCCATAAGTAGCAGATCCCTAGAATAGAAGATATTTTCGTCCGAGTCAGTTTCCTTAAAGTCGTATGCACATTCCTAGTGTTTCTTATTGAATCCAAGATTTTCAAAGCAACTTACTCTTCTCTCCAGTATAAAACCCTTCCTTTAACCCTCTATTGTCTAGTCTTCCCCGCAGATTAATCCTTTTTAAAGGAAATACCCGATTCTTTATATCCCCCTTTTTACAATAGTCCTGCCTAATTGCCTGTCTAGG